>JAQFXM010007371.1:0-11940 GCA_034693345.1 Entomobrya multifasciata
CTAATAAAATTCTACAAGTAAAAATCGTCTAATGACCCTATGCACTAACAACAAGTCGACTCTATTATACCGACCCATTTTTGGTAACTATGAAATTTTTTACTGTTTTGAAAACAGATGTTCTGCTGACATAACCTGATCTCATGATTTCGATTTCAATTTTTAATAACCTTGGTCTTTTCATTATTTCGTTGTATTTCTTTACCACCAACAGGAAGCAACGTAATATGAACACTTCAGAAAATAAAAAGGCTCCCCAACTCAGTTTGGTGCCACTAGAACGTTTAAGGGCAATTTGTAGCTTCCTGTGAGCAAATTATTGACAGAAGACTAACGAGAGAACGCCAACCACAATATCAGTAACCACATTGTATCCCTGAACTGCTGCAATTTTTCAAGCACACTGGTTGGAAAATAATGTTATCACTTTCCAATAAAGATTTTCGAACGTTGTCGAACATTGTGCTGCTAAGGATAGTTTTGCACATTTGATTTTGAAATATTTTCCCCTTTTTAATTCTAATAAAAAATATCGTTTCAAAATGCAAACGAATTTATGGTGTATGTTTTACCTTTATGTTGCATGATATAGATTCAAAATGTTACATTTAAAAATGATGACAGTTCTTCAGGGAATTTACTTCGTACTCTATATGGCTTCGCTACAACAAAACAAGAAAAAAAATATGGCCATGCACGCATTTATTTGTACTGTTGTGTTTGCGATTTGAAGTTCAGTTAGAGATTATCAACTGGATCTAGTTCCTTAAATGTAAATTCATTAAGTTTCTAATAATTAATTAAAATTACTAAAAACCTGTGAGGAGTACCAAGTTTTTATTTTTGATTTAGATAGAGAAATTCTTTGAGACTTTTATAAAGTCTACAGATCAAAAGCTTATTGTTGAATGTGTGAATAAATTTTTAATCTAATATTTGAATATAATTTCTGCTGCCAAATAGATGAAGAACTTTTGTCGCTACTTGAAACCATCTTTTGCTGATGTTCTATTAAGTATTTTGGTTTTATTTTGGGATTGTATTGTAGCTAAGTAGCTGAGCATAAATTGTTGTAGGAAGCTCATGAGCTGCTATCATAGTTTGGAGGAATTATAATTACAGCACCATTAAGACTTTGGGATGTAGCAATACAGTTGTGTTACATATTTCTTTCTGAGAGACTTTTAGCTACTGTCGCTAGTTCTCGTATAATTATTTTTGAAACCTTAATTTGTAAAAAGTTAGTTATTTTGTCAATTGGTTCCGAATCAGATTGTCATCAGTAATATATGATGCCATGTATTGTTATAAAATAAAAAGAGGTCTCAATACCGCAATTTTAATGTTTTTTGTTGTACAAAAGTAAGTCTGCAACGTAGCAGAGAAAATAAATGGATTTGTATAATACACACGCGTTGTAGCCGTGGTCTCCTGCTACCTAATTTGCCGACGTACTTTAATTTTCATGTTTACATTAGGAATTGAATTACTGAGGTTTGAGTTCAAATACATTTAATAACTTCAGTAAGCAAATCAACTTTTTTAACTTGCCAAGTTAGACTATCATTGATCTACAAAGTATAAGCGTTATTTAATCGTATTATTGATGCTTGCAAGTAAATGTGTCAAGCATTTATTGCAGCAAACTTGAGAAAACCTTAATAAAAATGAAATTACATTCTTTCGTAAATGATATTGTTCCCATGTTATTTTGTCCTACTTCGCTTAGACCCATAAAAATGGGATGATCCTTTTAACAGGTTTCATTAAGTAAAATTTAATGTGATCTTAGAAAATAAAAGCACATAACTCGATATTATTCATGCTTAATGCTTAACACATTGTGTATTCATTAATTCAGCTTATTTATCCGATCGTATACACTGTCATCACAACCTCACGTTTATAATATACTAATGAAAACGTATGGTTTATGAAATGCTTTATCTTGAATGTTCCTTTTCTTCGTGTAAACTCCAATAAGTATATAAATATACTTATGTAACATATAATGATTACATACTAGGCTCGAACTTTGCTTCGTGATATAGTGTACGTTGTAATCGTATAATTTCTGTACAAGCTACAACTTATTGCATGCCTAATAAAATAAAACTGAAACGTGTGTTCTTTTAGCTTTTTGGTTTTATGAAGTATAACTTACACAAACTAATGATTTTACAGCGCTCTGTGAACACGTTCAGAATAGCAATTAAATTATATATCTTTGACATTTCTATTTACAGTTAGAATATTTTAGCTCAGTTTCGTTTTCTGTGAGTATTGGAGTGTACTTCTTGCAGATTATATAATAAAATATATACTGAACACATTTCTTATGAACTTGTACTCATATACATAAATATGTACATACATATATGTTGATCAAACCTAGTATACGGGTAAGGCAATTAGTAAATCATACAAGCCAAAAATATTAATATATGGACTCAGCACACTTAAACATACACGCAAGCTTCTTCAGTTCCACATCACCGCTCCGTTTTTGTCCTATGGAATTTTTGTTGAGTTAGAGTTTAGACCTTGCCACATCACGTAATAGATTTTCCAACAGAAATCATCTCCATTTTATTTTCCATAAATTGTTTTGGTTTCATCACAGCCCTACAAATTACGAACCCGTGTTAATAACATTTATATTTTTTAAGAAACCATCAGTTGCTTTTTCTAAAAACAATGGAAATGAATTCAGCAAATAACTTGAATCCAAGTCCATCATCCCCTAGTGTGATTGAGGAAACATCTGGAAATATACATCAGCCCCCAACCTTGCCAAATTCAAATAGCTCACCTTCGTTGACCTCATCTTCTACAAACATAACTCACAACGGAGTCAGTATAAATGTTTCCCGTGCTATGCCGTCAAACTCAACGTTATTATCAGCAACGGAGGGTTCAGGTTCTTCAGTGCAAGCTCCACGTTCTGCTCAAATAATTAATATTCAGATGAGCCTAGAACCTGAGGACCATAATAACAAATTGGTAATAACCATCGCCAACAAACCAGAAAGCTCACGACGACAACGGCATAGAGAACGCCTAAGTAGATCTTTTCAGTCGAACTTAAGCGTCCAATCTTCACCAACTCTACAGCAAAGTGAACAACAAAACGGTACTACTCATTCAACTCCAAGTGCTAATTCCCAACAGCAACAACTAAATATTGCGAATGGAGGAGAACGCAATGATGGAAACGTTCGAAATTTGTTTCCAACAAGAGTTTTTCGATCAGAACTTGTTGACTTGTTAAGGCGAAATTTGACTAGGACTAATCCTAGTCTATTTCCAAGCGGGTAGGTTTAACGAATTTTTTAGTAATTTGAATTATAGATGTAAAACAAATGATTTTGATATTAGTGAAAACATTTTTAATTTAAACAGTTTGGGGAATAATGCTGGGTCCAATAATCAAGGCAAACATCAATCACTGAAACGAAAATATTTGGATAGTTTTGCAACATTTCCGAAAAGGTGTACAAGCTATTCATGGGGTAGTCAGTTTGGATCCATTAGACCTACGCAACCGGAAATGGTGAATACCACGTCCCAGGACCCAAATAATGATATGCGAGAAAATAGGCTTCGATGCCCTATCTGTTTGGTATCGTTCAGTGATAATGGCACTCTTGCAGAACATTTTCGAAGATACCATCCGCATGGGCCTGAAGAAGATAATGATTTGTAAAAAAAAAAATATCACAGTAGATGGTAAATATAATATTCATTCGGCTAAAAAGGGAACGTTTTGTGATAAATACTAGAGATATGTTAATGTTATGATGTAATTTTTAATTCGTGTTTTAAAGGTGGATCATTCGGACTTATGAAGAGTTTCAAGACGACAAAGCTATAAAACAACAGTTTGGCTTTCTTGAAAATGATTGTTATTGATAAAACAGTAAAAATAGTTTGAAAGTGCTAAATTAACGTTTTTATTCAATTTTAATGCTAATACGGATTATATTCACGTATAAAATAGGGTATTTGAAATGTAACTGTAACCAAAAAATAGAAGTATTTATATTCATCAACTCTTTAAAAACTCCTGTGGTTTCTAAAATAGTTTGGAAGCAAAGCGTGTAGATCGGGAATATAATTTATCATTTTTATTTCATAACTATTTAGAAAAAGTTGCAACTAATACATAACGGTTTATATGTTTTAAAGTATTGTGTTGTTGTGGTTCTGGATATATAAATCATGTATGTATGAAATGTTTAATCTTACAAACGTATTATATCATTTGTTTAGAGTAGTTATGCTGACTAAAATATGATACTGCATATTTATGTTTTTGATTATTTAGTTAATTTAATCTTTGTAGATATGTATGCCGGACACTGCTAATTTAAAGTTAATGAAGAAATGTAAAAGAATGTCGAGTTTTGAAAGAACTCCATGGTATTTACTTATGGAACTTGAGGTGTTGAGTGAGTATTTTAGTAGAACAATAAACAATTGCTGTAGTCTGCTAGTTAGCTTAATTTAATAAGATATATTCAAAATATATTTTATGCTATTTACTTTAATATACTTGATAATACCTAAAATAATGTTCCAGTTTGGTTAAGCTTTGGGATTATTATACAAAACCGATAAGAAATTTGTCAAGAATCCTTGTATGAAATGTAAGCACTTTAGTTAAAACTTTAGTAAGTGACAAAATAATAGTAGGCGTGTAAGCAACATACTTAGATCTCCCGTTAACAATACAAATTATAATTTCTAATGTTAGTATATTTGTAAGAACATTTAAAATATTTATTTGTGTATTCACAAACGATGAAATAAAACTTAGTTAGCTATTTACTAAGAGTTTAAAATCGTTCAGTTTTTTACTAAACCTAAAAGAAGACGAGCAAATTAACATGAAGGTGCATTTGGATATGACTCTTTGTAACTACTTCAAGCAAAAAAATGGGAAGTGCCGAATTCCTTTGTCTATAGACAAATTAAAAAAACTTTTGGAGTCTTCAAATACCTTATTTCACATGTAGTCTGATTATGAATGCTATCAAACCATAATACTTTTCATTTCATGGAAAGATAGACTACTTTTTAATACTTGAATAAAACGCGATCCTAAAATAAATAAAATAAATAAATAAGTCAAAATTCAACAGAACGTTGTATCCGTACACCTATGCTAATTCATGCAAAGCGAAAATATTTTTGCAGTTTGCACTAGAAATAGAAAGATAAAATGATTACTAAAGCAGAAGGAAGCTGACAATCCTAAGATAATGAATCAAGCGCCACCTTTCTGTTCCACTATTTAATATTAAATGAAATTATTGCATTAAAATGTCAATCATGCATCATGTTTCTGTTCCCATTTCCAATTTTTTGCTTTTCGATCGGTATATATCGGAAAGTGGAATAAAAACACAAAACTTCACTTGCTATTTGTGAAAGCAAGCGTGAGCATGCCGATTCTGAATGATTTGTTTGTACTTTATGTCTCTATGGAAACGATTCAATTCAATCAAGCATGCTAACTAAGCATGCTTCCTGCACTTAAATAGTATGTCTTAAAGTTCAGCTTCCACATCTACGTATACTCAATATAAGCAGCTCTATATTTAAGATGATGAGCTAGATTTATAAAAGAGTTTAATAAATTTTTCATGTTTGTCCAACAATCCTGTTCAATCAGTCTAGAAATGATGATTTTGCGAGAAACAAAAATCCTTCAGCTTTTCAATAATTAATATACAGTTTCAATCCCATATAATTTTATTTAACATTTTTGATGTATTGGCAAAACTATTTTACAAATAGTTTTTCATGAAACTTTTTTCCTCCATTCACTTTATCCAATAGCTGCTTTGATAAGCTTTAAAGGAACACCGGAGTGTTCAGTTAACATTAAATGCACACTAATAAGTTGACACCAAGTTGACAAAAAGTGAAGACGAAGAGTATACTTTGATTTTCAGTTTCATTGAAAAAGTATGTTAGTAAGACTCTGTGTCGTAAACTTTATGCATCCATGATCCAGACATGTAATAGAAACTTACAAAAAAGAAATTCTGTGTGTATTTGCTTCATCACAAAAACAATGCAGCTAGGTCACAAGATTCTCAGAATCAGCTTTTCATGATAGACAACGTAGTATTAGCAATGCATGTTGACATGTAAAAATTATATATTATGGTAAATGTGTCAAGCGTTTTTCACAAATTCGCTTATGCATTTTTTTACTTTTTACACAAAACACCCGAGCGACCTCAATTAAAAAGCACGCCGATTTTACTCGTTATACTCCAACATTACATAATTTTTACCTTGGACATTACGTGTTCCAATTCGATCACGCCACGCCGCAAAAAATTCGGCTCCGGCACTTTTGCATCTATTTGAACCTATTCCTAAAGTTTACTATTGAGAATATTTAGTGCGAATATATTTCAGAAACAAAAAACTGTTATAGCAAAACTTTAAGTTAAACTATAATTGGTGTAGTGAAAGCTTTAAGGACAATTAAAAATGGTGTTGATTAAACATTAAAATTTCAAAATTAATTTTTTTGGAGACAGAGAAAAGGGTTCATTTTTATTTTTCGACTGTTCAATTTGTTGTGCATTTTCTACGACGGCGTACTTGCGAGTTATAGTACTCAAGGTAAGTCTACAAGCAAGGTTAAATTTTTCTTGACGATTCGAACCATGCAAATTTAACTAACTATCTTGACTACCATTGGTACTTTAACAGGCGAATGAAAACCACAAAAGAATTCAACGGTCGAAAAATACAAGTGGGCCGTTTTTCCTGTCTCAATTTATATTAAGTTTCGATTTAAGAAGCAATACATCAATGATATTTTTGAGTTGCATGCAAAAATAAACTTTATACAAGTTATGACTAGTGCAGTGCAAGTTGTTATTTTTACAAAAATACCAAAACGATTTTAAGCTTAGTTTAAAAATAGTTTTACTTGGACAAACACAACTAATTTGTAGTTTCCAAACTTAGTTTCAAAAGGAGTGAAATGAAAAACATTTAACTAGGTCAGTGAAGACTTTATTTACTTAGTTTTTAAAAGAATAGAAGTATTGTTTCTTTATTCATAACAAAATGTCTAATCCATCAAACAACGAACGTAATCTACCTCCAATCGAGGAATTACTGAATATACCATTCACTCGGCGTAATCAACAACGTCTCCTTGCAATGAATCAGCCCGATTCACTCTCTTCCCACTACAGCATACCTACAAGTACTGTAACCAATTCGAATGCCTCCTCAACGACACAACAATTACCATCACAACCCGAAGCTTCCGCGTTCTTAAGGGGGCCAACCGGAGCTCGTGAAAACTACATTTTGCTTCCCCAACAATCCCCTGCATTACCCCGATCACCTCAACAATATCGTCCCAACACAAGTTCAAGTAATTGGAACCATCAAAGCAATAATGTCGATTCTGGTCCAACTTCGATTTCTCTCCCACAGCAATCCTACCTATTTCAACCCATCAATATTAATGCAGAAATACAGAATGTTTCAAATCGTGGAAGTTACATGGGTGGCTCTCAAAGAAGCCCAATCGAAGGAAGAATCGCTTATCAATGTAGTCAATTATTTGACAGCGTTAATGTTAGGCTGACAAGAGCAAGGACAGAAAATGAAGGACTAAAATTGCAAGTACGAATACTTGCCCAAGCTCGCCAAAGTGACTTAAATCAGTACAATGCTCGTATTCAGTTACTTCAAGCGGAAAATAGCAGCTTGAGGGAAATAAATACAGAAAAGGAAGCCCTATGTAACAGGACACTCGAGACGAGCAGAGAACTACGAAGTCAGAATACGGCGCTTAGGGAAAACAATAAAAAGTTTTCTGGCTTTGTTAAAAAGATAACTGCTAGTTTGAAAACCTCAATTTATGCGTTCCAAAACCATTTTGGGATACATGTCGAAACTTCGGAAGAAAATGAAGGTACGTCAGCTCAGAAAGACGATCTTGGTGAAATTTCCAGCCAAAAAGAATTAAAAGAGCTGAACGAATTAGCCATAAACTTGGAAAAGGCAAGGAAAAATATTGGAACTGTTCGAATGACTGCAAAACCAAATCCAGCGTTACCACCAATTCCATCACTATTGCCAATAAATGTGCAACAATTAAGTGGAAATTCCACTATTGCAACCTTACCGGTTGCAAATTCAAACGAACAATCTGATGGAATTCGACTAACGTTTTCAAACGAAGAAGACCGTTCTGCAACAATTTTACAAACAAATCGAGATCCACCTCCGGCTATAGCTTCTAGTAGTAGACAAGCTGCAATTAGGGATTTACAAGCTTCTGTTTTAGTTGAGAAACATGTGCAGGCTTTAAACAAACAACAGCAATCGTCTTTCTCAATGTTTCGCCAAAGGGCCCAGGATAGCGATGATTCGGATTCAGATGGTGGCCTAATAATTGATGAGGGAGCCGCTTTATATTCTAGCGAAGAATCAAACGATGATGAAAACGTTGGGCAGAATGGTGAGCCATCAGCCAAAAAACAAAAGCTGAGAGATGCAATTTTATCAACTTTAGTTGAACATGAGCAGCTTGAGGAAATTCCTGAACGGAGTGAAACTTCTCTAAATGAAGACCAAAACGGGTAAGATTTTAAAAATCTAAATTGCTATTTTTTATCAAAATCGTCTTATTTTACTAGGAAACTTAATATTGATATTGGTACATCTATTTGTGATTTTAAAGTGAGAATATAGACGAAACTGGGAGCGTGGCTGAAACTTCTAATGGAAATACAGAAATTGGTGAATTGGAGGAAATGGAAATTGCTGCTGCTGGGCTTTATGACTATGCGACATGTTCTTGTGGGAGGGAAGTAGCTTTTTTGAGGCCTGATTTTAGCAAAGTGGAAGACCATATCCATTTCAATGTAAGTGACCCAAGTGATGTGCTGGTATGCCGTTTCTGTGGAAGGACATTCAGAAATAAATCATTCCATAGACAACATTTAAGAAGGGAGCATGGTTTACAATTCTTTGCTTTCCAAGGCAAAAATACGGGAGGAATGTAGACACAGTGAATAAAAACCACATAAAATTTGTAGGTTAAATGTATTTTTTTGTATTTATTTAATAAGCATTTAAAATTTATTTACAATTTATTGATAAAGGATATTTTGTGTTTTAGTGGATTGGGAAGCTGAGCTAAAAAACTTCCTAGATTATGACTGAAAACAATTTTGGGATTTTTTTAGAGAAATGTAAGTTAAAACATTGTACTGTATAATCTGGATAAGACTAGGTAAAAGTATTCAAAATGGATTTCAAGAAAATCATTTTGTATTCTGTTGTTACATACATAAATTTACTCTTTAATTGTATGTTTCCAATGAAGTCCTTCCTTATTTTAAACTTGAAACTTGGTATGTATAATTGTAGATTCCATGATCAAATTTTCGAAGATTTGTGTAAGCTGTAAAAGTACTACAATGGGGTAAATATAGCTGAAACTTTCTATGGGCAAGGCTTTCGATATTTGTTTATTAGCTTTGAGATCCATATTACTAAGCAATAGTTTATGATAGTATTTAGAATATTAATGGTGGTATTGATATATTATACCTTATAACTATCATAACTTAATTTTTGAAAGATAAATATTATACATTAATGGTAAGCGTATCAAAATATTAACATGCTTTGTTTATTGTAGAATTGTAAGTACCTATTAGGTGTACAGTAGAGAAAATTGTGAGCCCTTAATCGGGGAGGTGTTTAGAACTTTAACTAATTGTGAATATATATTATTTTAAGATGAGTCGATACGTGATCCCAACTATGTTATTGTCCACTTTTTGTAGTTGTTACTGATGTAGCGAGAAACTAAAAGCACGATATAGGCTAACAAGTATAAACTATTGTTTGTATACTTGATAAATATCTTGGTAATTGCTACAACATGATTTTTTAGGGAATAAGGTTAAAGAGTTTTAGTAGGTTAGAAAATAGATAATCTATGCTCTAAAGTTATCATAACCTAATAACCAATAATCAACTGATTTATTTACTAATTATTTTTCTTGTAATTTGTTACACCAGATTAGCTAAATTTCCATCATTTTTTGCGAAAGAATGTCGTTTTCGATGTAAGTTAACTAAAATTAATAGAAGATATGATGCATGGTGTTAATAAATCTACATAGAACAAACGTGGTTTGTTATAACACTTGAATAATGGGATTCTTTAAGTTGGAATTTCTGTGGATAAGCAAACTTCTCACAAGCATGTACCAAATATCTAAAATAATACCAGAAATTCAATATTGTATACAGGCATACATGTACATACATTATTCTACCTTTTTGTCTTGTTCCTGCCTTAAAATAGAATAAATATAATGTCTTATTGCATACCTTAGTATATAGACATGAAAGAATAATGTGAACTAATGTAAAAATTGAGCAAAAATAAACTTTTAAAACGATTTTAAATATTACAATCAAAATTATTTTCCATAAATAATTGTCTTGATAATAGTTTTTTTTGGCTTTTAAATGATTTGATCTGAACAAAAAAAATGATGAGCAAATTTTGCATTCTACAAGGAACTAAATCAGTAATGATTAGCTATCGTGTAGCTGTAGGCATAGTTCTTATCCGGGGAAGATTTTTTCTACATAAAATACACAATTAAGCATGATTGTTTCTTGCATAATGGGGATAAAGCCCATAGAATAGAATTTATATACGAAGACATGATAACGAAACGTCAGGAAGCTTTATTTGGACACGTACATATTTTCGTGATTTTAAAATTGTATAAATGATTTTGTTAATATTAAAGTTTAGCTTATCGATAAATAATCTCAGCAATTATTTTACTCAATTTAAATGTCTGCTAGCTTCTGTCTATATACGTCGTATACCTTTTTGTCAAACGTATTCGCGAAGGAACAATCATACTTCTGTTAACCTTGCGCATGGAAGTCGGAATAAATGTGCAACGTTAGGAATGTGATTCTAAATGGGTCCAGATAACTAGGGTAACACGATGACGTCCATTTCCTTATCTGTGTGATGTTTACGTATACCTTTAATTGAATTCTTTAATTTTTCCTCATTGCTGCTAAAGATAAGAGTATTTTTGTTATTGGAATTTAAAATGAGTAATAGATAAAACACGAGGGATATAATGTACAATTTTTAACACATAGCGGATGTGTTAGTTCAAGTAATTAAATATAAACATAATGTCTAACTGTCCTAGTTGCATTGTTGTAAATTATTACTGCCGATCAACAGTCCAAATATGAAGGTTAATTTAAATTCATCCGTCAATATACGGAAGGCTACTAATTTGGTAAGTAGATAATTGGTTTAATTCAAGCAATCCTATTAATTTATTATTCATTCAATTAATTTTCCCGAAAATCCGCGTTATTTATGGTCAGTTGACATCCAAAGGATTCATTAATATATAATAATGTTACATATTCTGGACAGATATGGGGTACTACAAGTCTAACACTGGGCCTATTTTCTCATTTCCAATCTCATTGGGTCAAGAATATTCCACTACAAGCAGTGGCACCTAAATCTCTATTTGACATTTGGGTTCCAACGTATAGAATGTGTGAATTGGTAATTACTGAAAAGACATGTCCTAGCATTGCCCTGGAACAATTTTATGTAGGAGTAATTAGCATATGCTTTCTCCTAAGTTTGGTAAATTTTCTTCTTGGAGTTGGGCTGGATCTTGAAAAGTCACCTTATAAATTCGTGGTAATAATATTATTCCGCTATTAAAAACAAAACATAAACGTCGTTTTTAGCATTGTATATTTGTTCCAGGATCGCATTTACCATATGATATCAGCATTGATGCTGCTAATTGCAGGAAGCCTTTATATTTTATCATCCTTCCAAATATATAAATTACTAAACCTCAAAAATGG
>JAQFXM010007372.1:0-11940 GCA_034693345.1 Entomobrya multifasciata
AAAAAAACCTTACCCGCTTACCCGTACTTGCAAGTAAACGCAAGTGAGTACAAGTAGCAAGTAAATCTTACCCACAACTTTCATCTCTACTATACAATACTAGTTAATTAAAGTTAATTAGTACTATTACAAAATGATCTCCTGTCTATGTAGCTTCAGGTCTGCTTAAATTTGACGTTTACACGCAAAATGGAGTTATTTTTAAAAGAACGAAAATGAAGTTCCTTTCCATTCACTCAGATCTATTGAACTTTTTGATCATATTTTTAATATACATAAGTAAAGGTAAGTTGGTGAAATCAACTTGGGACCTTTCTTTTAAAAATATGTTGTCCTATCCCACAAAATTTGGCAAATACGTACAGGTTTCCATATTGAGAAAGGTCTCCCATATTTTCAAAAAATATAATTTTTGTAAGGCAACTCCACGTCATTGAAAAATTCGTACAGTTTTTTCGTCATTTTTACAAGGTCATAATTCTAAACCAATTAATTACTGAAAGAACCAATAAATGCACCGTTTTCATGTCAATTACACTACTTCGGTATATAATGTTTTTGAAAATCGAAGGTCATATAATTAAAGAACTAGCTTACTTTCACTCAAAGTCAAAATTGTATTTATCGTACTCTATTACAGCTAAAATGAATAAAGCAAGTATTCTTCTAAGCAACAATCTGTCCAACCAAAGACTCCCCTCTTTAAGTACACAAACATTTCCCTTTTTCTTACAAAGGCTAAAGAGAATATTTTCATTTCCGTCTTTTACTACTTATCCATGGATTTCCCTTTCCTCTTTTCCCAAAAACAGGAAAAATAAAGTTCACTCCACAAAACAGCTATTAAAATCAGAGATGCTTTTGTACTCGCCAAAAAAGGAAAAGTCGAGAAGGAGAAGCCTTCAAGGTAAAAAAAACTTTTTTTTAGTTTGCCAAATCGCCCCTGAACAACATTCAGTTTTTCTTTGTAAACCGGAATCCCTTCTGTTTTGCGTTTGATATTTTATTTTATATCCTCAAGTTCCTTTTCCTTTCAAAATGCTTATTTCCCGAGTAACACAAATAAAAAGGGAAAAAGCTGCACGAACATCGCAAAAAAACGAAAATAGACCAGTGGCACGTATCCGTACTTCTTATTCCTGTACATCATATACGCTTTAGAGAGAAAGTACGCTCATTTTATTTGGAATGATGGAAGGAAGCTGACTTTCTCCTTGAACCCATTTCCTTCGCCTCCCGCGTTCGTTTCACGATGAAAATCCACACTTCACTGACCTTCATCCCATCAACCGAAAATAGTGTAGACCGACATGGTAAAGCATCATCATCACCATCAGAACCACCACCACCGTCAAGCGAATTTTCCATGATGTCGTGCTAAAACCTATGAAGCTCCAACTTTCACCATTCTACTTTCGCGCAGTCTGAGTGTGTTTACACATATTGTGATAAATATGCTTGACATTTCACTACATTGTTTTAGTCAATATATTTTTTGCTACATAGTTAGTTTGAGTCTCTCATGATAGTCATGATGCTTTTATCTAGTTTAGGAAATATTATTGATCATACAGTTTGTAGTTGTGTGCATGAATCCAACATGATACAAAAATAAACAACTTTTATGCATTAAAAAATTGTTTCCATATTTTTTACATTTCCAATCTGAAAAATCACTAGCTGATTATATCTCCTTTCTAAATGTTGTTTATTTTAAACAAAAAGGGGTGGGGGGTTTGTTTTATCCCAATTGCATTTTTGTTATTCAAGATGCATGTACACACAAATACATACATCTATTAAACTTTCTATAACTTTCTGTAACTTTTTATGTACATTCAATATACTTTTTATTGCAGAGTGGTGGTAATATTGTCAAGAGGCTCCCTGAATCTGAAAGAAAGTGAAGGTCACACACATCATCCTTTTAGAATGTTTGTGCCTCACGGAATTCTTTTATAGTTTCATTTTGAACATGTGTCGGTTCACTTTTATCTTTTTTTTCTGCTTGTTATTTTCCTCTTTGCTATTCCATTACTTTGTTTTTAGTGTTGCATGTGACAAAAACACTACTAAACACCACCAACAAGTTGTAAACTTTTGTCACGAAATACCAATTCATTCATATTGCATGGAGACGAAAATATAAGAGCATGTCAAAAAACTGTGGACGAAAAACTGAAGTGTTTGTTACGAAACAGTGTTGAAGTAAAATGAATTTGTTGGAAAATAGACTAACCGTTTCTATCAAAATGCATTTTTCTATTTAATGAGTGTAAAAACTGTAGAATTTAGAGAAAGTTGGGTAAATATGCAGGTCTGGTGACACGAAAACTGTTGCAAAGAGAAATTGGTACAAGCTCACCACAAAACTGGATAAAAAAAATTCATGCCATTTTCGGCTGGCCTTGAAAAGTCTGTCAAGTCATCACGATTAAAATTCGGATGAGAATATATATTTCCTTCTTGATAATTTATGACGAGCTACAAGTCCTATTTTAAGACTTTAAAATAACAGCATTATGTACGGATAGTTTCGTCCAGACTTAACTGTTACATGTGTTTAAAAATAGAATCTGGAAAAGGAAGTATTCTTTTTAAATGGCTATACCTATCTGTCCAAATAATGCACATTACTTTTTCCAAGGCCGTGTTAAAGCCATTTATATGACAAAGTTTTTATTTCAGTTGGTTTTTTCCCGGAGAGATTTTGTAAAAGTTAAAAATGCTTTTGCTAAATTTGAATCAAAGCTGGACATTATCAGAAGTTTAGGGCGCAGGTATTTAATCATGACCAAGAAATAAGGGTAATTATTTTTCATATACAGATAACTGAATAAGGACAGGCAATTAAATTCAGAGTAAATATTGGGTATTATTATTATTAGGCAACATATGTCACATTTGCTGACTGTCATCCAGTGCCAACAAGTTAAATCATATTATGGAAATGTACTAACTTTGATTTTAGTTGTAGCATAATTATCACATTACCATATTATCATCATCATATAATAGATTGACTTGGATGCATATGTTTTCATATATTTTTCATATTTCCTTTATTTAGGGTTTGTGCTATCAAATGGATCATAAATGTAGTTTCATATTACATCTGAATGGTATTACATAAACTAGCTATTAAAAGTTTCCGATAAGAAGATAGATGACGAGGACAATGTCATCAAGAAACTTTTTTAAACGAATACTTCATATACTATTAAACGAACAAGTGGCTATTCAAAGATTGGTAACGTTCATAAATAATTAAAATTCATCAAGAAATTTAAACAACTCTACGAAAAGAACTGACTTTCAATTTCTACTAGAAACGATTTCGAACTGAGGCTAAAGCTCCTCTGCCAACTGCCTTTTATACTAACATATTCTGCTTGTTATTTTCCTTTCTAGATAAATGTTTAAAATATTCCAGGAATTCCAAAGCTATGCATGTAAAACATATAGCTCACTATTCTTTTCAGAAAACAATGGCTATATATAATAAACCCGCATGTAGCATTGTATGTTATGGATTCCTGGAATTATTGAGGCCATGTACTTAGGTACATTTTAAATCTTAAAAAACCAAGTTCAGTTGTTGGTCCATAGACTGGGCTAGAGTTCCATGTTGATATTTATATGTAAGCAAGCAACAATTTTTCGCAACAAATTCGTTTGATGACAAAAAAACATTTATTTAACGTAAAATTTGTTGAACCGAAGTGTACCGAAGTGTCTAGTACCCATCACTCAAGGTTTGGGATCAAGGTCAAAGTTTTTACATGTCTTATTGGCAAAGAACACCGGAATACATTGGTCGCAAAAAATATTTGCACTTCTCTTGAAATGAAGAATCCACCTCTGTTTATTACCAAGAACTACAACGACTAAAAACCTACTGTCACTGATGCGATGACATGATCATTTATTTCAACGTGTTTTATGAGTATTTGCAACCAGACATGACTAAAACAGAGTCCCACGCTGTCACTGTCGTAAAAAAAGGTCAAGGAGATAAAGTATTCCACCACAAAAATATTATTCATAACCATATATACATATGCATTATCATGTCTCTTGGTCGGTCTAGTGGTACTACAATGTTTAACTTCGGGAAGGTCAGGTTATGTTACGGCTTTTTCTGGAAATATATTAAATTCCAAAGGAAATCCAGTTAGAACTTTTTAGCCTTCACACACTTTTCATGTCGCCATAATGCTCTTTCATCGTGGAACTTGATCTTACATTGATTGAAATATTTGCCGTGGTGCTGGTGCATGTTCATGCAATATTCAATTTACAAGTGGTTCCTTTGATCATGTATCCCTATCTATTTGAGTTTTCGTATCATTTCACTTTAGCAATACACACCCTACTTGACTTTCACAGACTGAATTGGATCATCGATCTTTTGTTAGGCCGCTATCCTTTCTACCTAAAAATAACCTTGATGTGTAATACTCAATTATACAGAGAAAATGTTGCTCAAAAAAATTATAACTGTGAAAACCCTTTGAGTATTTTAAATTGGAAAGCTGTTTTAGTAAATTTTCACTCTTCTCATTATATCATTTACGGAGAAATTCGTTGAGCTTTGTTTTTATTACAGAGTGAGTTTCTAAACAAAATATATCTAAAAAGGAAATTCGTAAAAGTGCACTTGAAACTTGAGTTGAGAGGCATCAAAAACATAGCTGTGTGGAATGACCTTGGAAAAATCCTATTTCGCCCTTGGCAAATTAGTAGTATAAAATGATGAAAGATAAATGTGTATGAAAGTAGGTGAGCATTGAAAAACGTTGAGAAACTTTTAATTTTATAAACTGTAGGGTTTCCAGGAGGGAAGTTTGTGCTACTTAAAACTTTAGAATTTTAATGTGTATTAATTATTCATTCAAAAGCTATTTTGATAGATATATCGTAGTTGATGTCGATCTATTTGTCTGTCTGCCTATCTACAAAACTCTCTGTCATAGTCGTGTATGGAAACCGTCAAGGTTAAATCTTTCCCGATCTTTCGCTACTTTGGTAACATGAGTGTTTTCATGGTTTAAAAATATTATGGTCTTTAGAACTAAATACACATACTTCGTATTGGTAAAAGTTGTGACAGGAATAGTAAATATGCACGTGATTTTCTCTTTGATAGTATAATAACTCAAATATGAAACAAACTGTCATCGCCATTTGCTATTACCACCAACTAATGCAATCATAAACAGAGGCGGTAAGTGAGTGAGTGGATAAGGGAGAGAAAGTCAAAAGGGAAAATAGTTTCTCGGAGGAGAACACAAAAGAACTTTCGTTGCATAGAGATCTGTATGCATGTTCGCTACACCAAATAGTTTGATATTGTATAAGGTTATTTTAGAAGCATGCGGTTAATTTTAAGGGAAATTTTGTTGAAAGTCATGAAGCAATCTAGAAACTATGAAAAATAAAAGGAGGGACCCCCTGCAATCAAATGATTTCCGTTTATATTGAAGTTTTATAGTACTTATGATGCTGCTGGGACTTTGATGAAAATTGTCATCATTCTGAAAATTGCAGTAATCTATTTTTTCTGGAAGAGTCACAAACATTTCAAAATAGAAATAGGTTTAGAAATATTTTTTTTGTAGGGAAAGGCTCTCGTTTCATCGTTCCAAGGCCAACTTTTTCAGGTTGACTGACATTTTTTAAAAAGTTTTTTCTTTTCTTACGTATTAGCTTACCTGCGAGAAGAGGATTAGCTTGGGCAATATTTGGCTTTCCATTCCTCATCCCTCCATTCATGTTGGAAACGTCACACAACTGACTCTGCAGAATGGATTGTTTTCTCTGCGAGTTTTGTTGTTGCTGCTGCTGTGCTAAATTAGCAAGTGGAAGAATATTGCCAGCTGCCTCTTCCAAGGAAACAGTTTCCATGGGTCCTTGTAAGTCAGGTAATTTCATAAGTTTCTTGCGTCTCCTCCCATTATTATTATTTTCGTTTCTTTGACCACCAACATCAACTCCAACATTTTGATTGTGATGTTGAGAATGTTGTTGCTGTTGTTGTTGCTGCTGCTGTTGCTGCATTTGACTCATGTTTTGTCCATTCGCGTAGTTCATAAACTGTTGCTGCTGATGATTTTGAGACTGCTGCTGTTGACTATGACTATGCTGATGTCCATTGTTGGTCCCATATGCTTGGGAGCTTGAGACTAATCCTTGTCCACCTCCACCACCTCCATTCCCACCTCCTCCTCCACCCCCACCACCTAGGCCACCAGCACCGCCATTTCCTCCTCCCCCATTGTTATTATTATTATTAGCACCATTGTGGTTGTTCCCATTGTTGGCATTGGGTTGTGTGTTTGGGTTATCATCAACAATTCCATCAAGTATAGCGTCAATTTCAAACGCTGGCCCCGTCAAGTGATCAAATAAATCTGTGTCGTCATCATCCAAGGAGCTAACAAGACCGTTCAAATCCGCTTGGGAAAGTTGGGACAGCGGTAGCTCACCGATCTCTTGTTTGATCATTCTGTCTGATCCATCATTGTGAGATGACGAATTTCCATTTGACTGCATCATCCGATTAACTTGTCCTGGTCCATTGGGATTTCCATGACCCCCCGCTCCACCTGCGCCATTTCCGTTTAATGACGCGATCAGACTGTTGTACTCTCCACTGGATTGTTGCGAAGCTGAGGATGTGCTTGTTGTACTTGTCACCGAGGATATTGATATAGAAGAGTTTGTTGTGGAAGTGGATGTGCTTGAGGAAACCGAGTCCGCAAAGCCATTCGACCCTGAATAGTATGTACGAACTCCGTTTGGGCCTTTCTGTTGCTGCTGCTGTTGTTGTTGATGATGATGAGGGGATTGTTGCTGAGATTGGAGTTGTTGAAAGTGATGCAAACTTTGGGCTTGTTGTTGCTGTTGCTGCTGTTGTTGTTGTGGGTGAGACAAGTACGAGTTCAAGGTGTGACTGCTAACTGTACTGCTATTGGTGGTATTGATGGGGGAATTGTTCGAGGCTGGGGATGTAGAACTCTGGCTACTGGGAGTGGAAGTGGGGCATGAATTGGCGACACTGTTGTGAGTAGGACTAGGTGTGTTACAACCTCCAGTTGAGCTGCTAGACACTAGGCCTACCACTGGTCCATTTGATGAGGATCCGTCCTAAAAATTTAAAACAAAATTCATTTTTTATTTTACAGTTCAAGTTTAAAAGTAATTTATAACAATCAATTTAATTGTTTTAAGGATAACAATGATAATGGATGATAGGGTACATTGCAATGGAGTTGTTCAATCATCGAATGCAGCACTAGCAAAGTAACGTTGTTTGGTTATTGCTAGTTTGCTTGACTTGCTTTTTGCGTCGCCTAGCGGCAAAACATTACACTATGGAGTCCATAGAATGTCTTTCTACTTTCAAGTTAACTTATCCAAGTATAGGTGGCAGGATTTACTTTGTGCTTTTAGCTTTGCTTTGTTTGTTATCATGGTTGCGTTGCTTGCTTGTACTCATCATTCATCATCATAGTTATCTTTTCTCAATTAAGTTGTGATTAAGCTTACCAAACAACCAAGGTCAATAAGTTTTCCGTCATTATCAGGACCCCAAAGGAGATCATCTATGAAAGGCATTCCCACATCGTCAGCGTCCTGAAACCCCCGCGGGGTCCCGGAACAACTGAGAGACATCGACCCAATTTTTATATCCACGTTGCCAACCCTCTCTGAGCAAAATTCAAATGTATCCAATTCTTCTTCCTCCAGCTTGAAATACCCGTACTCCCTATCAAGGAGACGGGCCGAACTACCTTCCAGCGCTTCTGCCGACGTGGATACTAGCTTTTTCAACGACGTTACTACCCGACACTTGACGCAATTAGTCTACGGTGAGATCCTTTTTCGTGTATTAGTTTATTGCGGTCCCTTTGACAGGTCATTGGTAATATTTTGTGAAAACTTCAATTCCTATAAGAAAAAACAAATAAAAAAATAAACATTAGTATTTTTCATTTATTTATCTACTGCGTCGTTTCAAATATTAACTTAACCAACAATATGTATCATGATTCAATTCATCAATTTAAAAAATAAACACCAACACCACTTTGCATTCCTGTACACATTTATGTAAGTAAGCTTAATGCAAAACCTTGAGGCCTCATTAGTACATGCTTCAGCGTTAAATTAGCCGGAGCGGTTTTTCATATACATTTTTTATTCGATGATATGAAAAAGCCATGCTCGATATCCATCAAGGACAGAGCGCAGCGCTTCTGAATGTGTAGGTATACAGCAACAAACGCTGCAGCGTTTTTGCTTTGTACTTTTGAGGCGCCATCGCAAAGTAGAGTTTTTAACTATTTAGTCAACATTGTAAATTTGACTTGGTTCTGTGATTCACCACGAGAGGGCTTCTCAGGTTAACTTTTGCAACTAACTTGTACTTTGGCAGCAGCAGCGCAGCGTCGCATGTAAATGCTTTTTTCATAGTCTTTTAGCATTGTCTAGTTGTCTGTTGTTCATCCGGTTTATAATATGCTTTATAACGAAAACGTTGCTGCTTAAAATGTCTCAATCATTTTGCTCCTTGACAATTATGTTCTGAGATGCCAACTTTTATGGGTTTTAGCTGTTCTTACAGTTTAACTTATCATCCTGTCTTAGGCCATTACATAACATAAGAACGGAACGCCTAAAATAGCGAATTTTTGTGACATGTGTCTTGTCTTCGGACGCCGGCGTCGTTGGTAATAAATGTCCAAACTTTTTAACTCGTAATTCGCTTCATTAAAAAACTAAATGTCATTGGACGATGAAACGGGCAATGAATGTAAATCTTTCTTTTTTGAAAACGGAAACGGGTACTTAAAACATTTACGACCCTTTATTGTCAGCAATTGTATTCAATTACATATACAAGATTACGTATAAAATTGCATAATTGGTTTTATTTTGTAGCGTCATAACGGTCTCTTAAGTCAAAAATGTCCATAATGTTACTGCACCTTGGTTACGGATGGCAATAGCTATCTGAGATTCAAAATGTCAGCAGTTATAATTTTCTAAACAATTTACAACGTCTTCAAGATAAAAGAATTTAAAATATATTTCAAGTAGCAACAAAAAAGAGCATTTTATTCTGTAAAATTGTTATAATGAATAAGTAATTTGTTTTTAACGAAAATACGTCGGATTTGTAGAAATCTGCAATTAGTCGTTTTATATTAAATCCGTACAAAATCGTTACGTCGTTTAGTAGCATTTAATTATTTTCTTTTAAAGTTTTTTCACATCTTGAAGATATTATGAAATAAATCCGATTTTGTAAAACAAAAAAAAACGAGAAATTTGAAATGAAACATGTAGAAACACACTTGTGTAAAAAAAATTAGGCTACCTCTTACAAAAAAAATGAAAGTCTAACAATATATAACAAGGTCGTCCTGTATGTATGCATGAGATATTACTTTGTTCATGGAAAAACGACACCTTGGCTTTGAACTTGTGTTCTGTTCTTGAAAACTAAATGACTTTGTCTTTTTTTCAAAATGAATCTGGAAAGAATAAAGATAACCGTATGACATTTAGACTTAAGACGTAAGAATAAAAATAAAAAGTAAGCCAACTCTCGGACAGCTTTTTCTCAAAAGAATTCATTCTGAGACTAGAATTCTAACATGAAAAGATATTGTGATGAACTTTGAGCATCAATGCACTGCACTGCACACTACATACATACAAGATGAAAAATGAAAATACTAACTATATTTTTCAATATGAAAATTTATTTAGGTATAATTGAATCAGAGTAAAAATGTTTTAAAATAAACTATGTCCTGTGCTTGTGAGACACTATATGTATTTTTATTATGCGCCCTTGAATTGAGTTACGGCTAAAAATCCTTAAGTGTTTGTCAAGGAAACATGCCGCCACCAGCTAATATCATCATCATCAATATAAAGAGACGTGCAATTCGAGTAACAATGAAATCACGCTTGAAGGCTAAATTTTTATGCATACCAACCAACTTTGTGTAAAGTTAGTGGAAAAAAGATATACATAGCTTGTTGCAGCAGATCATACAACAGATTATATTATAATTGCAGATCTGTGTATGTACAAGTGTACACAAATTTTGTGTAGGTTGATTTTTAATAAGGACCACCCGTCGATTTTGTGAGTGTGAGTACCGTACATGTATTATTATAGCACAGGTGACATTATATAGCTATCATAAAAAGGTTGTATTTATGGTGGAAGCTGTAGACTAGAAGTTATGGGTTTTGATGATCATGACAGCACGGCTCTTCTACTCATTATCATTATTAAAGTCTTATTCAAGTTCAAGTACAAAAGTTTGCCGAATCTCTCTGACTAATCAACTTTTTTTTAAACTTTGCTGAACAACTAAAATGACATGACATCACATATGGGATGGTAGAAGATCTGTCATAATAATAAAAATAAAACATACAATTGAGTATCAACACGTTAATGCTATAATCAAAAGATAGTTAAGCTTGTCACGTATTTTATGCAGTTTTATTTTACGTCATGGTAACGGTCAGGTGTCAAAATTTTGTTAATGAAATTATAATTTGGGAATTAATGCAAAGGATGTGCATCTGATTTTTTTGGTCATTTCTCCATTGAAATTTCATAGGAAGGCTTCACACACTTATTGAATGCATGAAAAATGATAAGAGTCCGAACTAATGAGCAAAGTTTTAATTATGCAGCATTTTTACAATCATTTAACTGTAACGAGTTTGCTCCACAGTTTAATGGTTTTCATTATACCACCACTAACAATTCCCCATAAGCAATTATCATTTGTGCATCATCTGCTTCATCCGGTTGACACTTCCGTCGAAAGACAAAATGCGACAAGATGAATGCAAAGATGAGATGTGAAATAACGCCGGTTTGCTTGTTGCTATGTAACTGAAGATTTGGAATAGAAATGATGAATTGATGATTCATTGGAATGGGATAAAAATACTTAAGACTAGTTTATTCCTTTTGTCTAGCCAATTTGGTAATTATTTTGAATGATGGCTTGTGCGTGCGCAATACTTCACTTGCGAAAAATGATGCGAACTTTCACCCACATTATCAAAAGTCGTATTGTAATGATTAATTAATAAGTAATTTGCATTAAATTGATCAGTACATCAAGTTTTTGTCCTCATAAACCAGCATGAGTGATTTACTTGTTTGGGGGTAAATGAAGTCATTATCAAAACTGTGAAGCATATCATAATATTTTTTGAACGCCAATTTTGCCAATATTGCATAGTCAATTCTCTAACTGTTTCATTTCATTTGAAATCAGTCAAAAAATGCAGCGACAATAGTTTAATGCGATATTGGTTAATTTGAAATGTCATCTTGTGCTAGCTTTTACAAATATGAATACGACTGTTATACGAATTAAAAAGGTTGCAGTTTTTATAAGGACTTTTATGCGACATTATTTTTGCAAATCCCTTAAAACTAACATCAGGTCACACAAAGGTCGTCATAAATAATGAACTTGATTTTTTGATGTACATTCAAGTGTACAGTTACTTTACTGCAAATCATTTATACCCTAAAATTGTTAACTAGACCTCTTGTAAAAATGTCCTCATTTTTTTGCAATAAAACAACTAAACTAACTCAAAATTAACAGTTAGCATTTTTGCAAATAAGTTTTTTCTTCAAAAAAATCTAATTCAGTTTAATCAACTTGTTACAGATACCAACCCTCCGCTAGCATTTCATTGTAAAGTGCACTAAATCTTTACAGGGACAGGCCAGGGTGCAAAGTGCAACTAATTACATCTACCAAATTATACGCAATTTTCTATTAAATCTTTTTCTTGACTGTACACATAAATCTTTCAGACAACAAGGGATACTTTGAAAAAAATACAGTGAATATAATTGCTATTTAACTCGACACAGCA
>JAQFXM010007373.1:0-11939 GCA_034693345.1 Entomobrya multifasciata
AGCATGAATGTTATTATGACGTAATACAAACTGTCGCCCCAATTATCTTTACCAAATAGGAATTTCGTCATTCTTGCGAACTTGCGATGAGTTCCTATTTTAGTTTACTTAGCTCAAAGGTATAAGTGGTTGAAACACCCAAACGGTGAGAAATTAAGCTGTGTTTTGCAATTTTTTAATAGAGAACAATTTAAGGAGGATGGGAGATCCCAGGAGGATGGACGGGCTGGGTTGACGGACAGGGAGATTATTAATTTGACAAGGGCCCCCCCTTCTGTATTATTTTTTTAATTTATTTTTTTAAATTTTTTAAAACTATGATATTGTTGGTTACATTAAAATTTAATAAAAATGATATTATCTATAGTAAGGTTAGGTTCAGTTAGGTTGAAACTCAGTATACGTATTTTCATGCATTTAATTAGGTTGTGTTACGTTCAGTTAGGTTAAAAATCTTGAAAGTTTAATTTTCTAATGCTTGGTAAGATTCGGTTAAGACAAAATCAAAATCAAGCAATTTTTGAAAATTGAAAAAAATATATAAAAGGGGGGACCCTTATCAAAAATCGCCCCTTCCTTCACGCTGACCAAATGGAGGATTTAAAGAGGACGGGGATTCAAGGGGGAAATTCAAGGAGGAGATTTAATGAGGATGCAGGATTCAAGGTAGGGGATTCAAGGATGATGGAAGATTCAAGGCGGAGATGTAAGGAGGAGATTTAATGAGGATGGAACATTCAAGGAGGAAATTCATGGGGGAGATTCAATGAAGATGGAGGATTCAAGGAGGGGATTCAAGGAGCATGGAGGATTCAAGGAGGGGATTCAAGGAGCATGGAGGATTCAAGAAGTAGACTTAAGGAGGATGGGGGATTCAAGGAGGAGATCCAAGGAGGATTCAAAGATGACGGGGATTCCATGAGGTTGGCGATTCGAGGAGGATTCAAAGATGACGGGGATGCCAGGAGGTTGGTGTTTCGAGGAGGATGGTGCTTCGAGGAACATTGAGTATTAAATGAGTTTGGCGATTCGTGGAGGATGGTGGGTTCAAAGAAGATGTGGGGCTTCTAGGAGAATTGGAGGTTCAAGGAGAATTCAAAGATGACGGGGATTCTAGGAGGATGGCGATTTGAGGAGGATGGAGTATTAAATGAGGATGGCGATTTGAGGAGGATGGAGTATTAAATGAGGATGGCGATTCGTGGAGGATGGTGGGTTCAAAGAGGATGGGGGGCGGTTCAAGGAGAATTGGAAGTTCAAGGAGAATGGAAAAGGAGAATGGGGGTTCAATGAGAATGGGGGTTCAAGAAGAATTGGGGATTCTAGGAGAATGACGAGTTAGGGTATTTACTGAGGGGGTATTCTTTTTTTACTCGCATTCCTATCATTTCCGATAACTTCAGTTTTCGGGCGTTCTACTAGTTTTGTATATTTTGACATAATGCTATTGTGTATTACTACAACTTCTGCACAACAACTAGTCATTTTAAGACATGCAAATGTTTAATTTATTTTTGCACCTGAAGTGCGTGTAAACTGATGGGTGTACACTGCATATGTTTGAAATATGAAACATTTTTATTTTAGCACGTATTCTTCTTTAGGAAATGAGGACGAGTATGGGGGCAGCGAGATAGCAATCTTTAATTTGATTTGCAAATGAAATGAGTTTATTACTACTTTGATCACCTTCCCTGAATTTCTCAATTTCAATGGTCTAATATAAAGTTTCATCATTGTTTTTTCTTGACAGGCAACATGACTAGTGGTACTTATGTATGTGATACTTATGTAAGCCCTACTTTGCTATGTCGCATTTCGCACTTTTACGAACGTATTCCTGGAATAACGTATTTTGTTGCGCATGAATACAGTTCACCAAATCATTCATATCTACGAATTATGCAAATTACCAACTATGAGAAAATATAGATAAGGGCGTGATGGTTTAAAAAAATAGGATCGGTGAAAGAGATCGGATCATTAAGGGAGAAAGCGTACTTTAGCTTGAATGCTGGCAAAAAATACCTTACGCTTCATGACGACACCAAAAGACATTCAATACGTAAACATTGACTAATATTATATAAATAGCGGGATATGTATTTATGTATATAAATATATAAAGATGCTAATGAGGCATTCCATTCCATTATCAAAATGTAGACTGAACGAGTCATTTTCAAGTGAAAATCATTATTATGACATGATGACTGATTAAGATATTCTGAGAAAAGTGGAAAGTATAGTTGGTATAAAGAAAATGTTAAGACTCAAATTATTTTAATTGGGAAAATGAAGCCAAATAAAAAGAATCTTTTTAGTTCAGTTTTATTTATTTCTTCCTTCACCACCTTGTTTACCACAAAGCTACCCCAATTACTTATCATAAAATATCACTTCTCGCCTTGTATTCCTTTTATTCAGCAAAATACGATGATTATCTATTTGTCAAAAAAATCAACCACAACAGCTCAAATTCATTAGGTATACCTAGTTCACTCATTCATTTTCAATAATTTGCTGAAAAGAAAACAGTGTTGCTTCAACATCCTCTTAAAGAGACAACCGATGGATTAATGATGATAGTAGCCTATAGAACTTCTAACTTGCTTGCTAACTTGACTGACTGATTGTATTTAAAAGATAAACAAACAAGCTAAAATGTAACTTTAATAGATACAGGGTCTCCTTTTTATTATGATAAGAAGGAAACTAACGATTAGGACAAGAAAAAAAAGATGGACACATTC
This sequence comes from Entomobrya multifasciata, assembly GCA_034693345.1. NCBI lineage: Eukaryota > Metazoa > Arthropoda > Collembola > Entomobryomorpha > Entomobryidae > Entomobrya > Entomobrya multifasciata. The sequence continues at coordinate 2,754 of JAQFXM010007373.1, forward strand.
AATTCAAGAAAAGTGAGATCAAATCAAAAGGATAAAAAAGAATCATTGATGCTTACAAGTTTTATAGGCAAGCTATAAAAGAAGACGAATGATGAGATGGCTGTTTGTGCAACTACTACTTATTTTACCACAGTACATCTTTTTTGCTAATTGCCAACAGGTTCAATGATTTCTTCTATCTGTATCTCTCTTTATGATGCCGTATATCTTTCACTTTAATCACGATTTGTATAAAAATGGATGAATGAAATGGCACGATTGACTACACTTTTTTATTTCAGTTTTCCTTTTTATTTTTCTCATCTGAATCTGAGCAATATATCTTGATACCTTTACAAATCCATCTGTCCTTTTCTCTGTCTAAATTGCAATTCATTTTTATTTATTGGTTTATTTTACCATTCACTTTAATAGTATAACTATTTGAGTTACAAAGTTACAAATGTTGATCATCAGATCAGAAATACAGGATTTTTTTTATTAAGCTCGTAAGGTTGCCTGCTTTGATTTGCTTAGCATTAAATCATTATCGTCAGCATCTCATCATCATTTGATTCGATTTTATCATCACGACGATATCGATTCTTAAATCCATTTGTAACCGTAAACGTCATCATATTACATGGTTTTATTTGCAGACTTATCAAAATGTATGCAGATATATTTTCGCATTTATCATACATACATCGTGAATCCAAATTAGTCTTGGTTGTCTTTTTCCTTCTCTTCAAATTCCACCAGACAAAGCTTATCTTGTTCAAAAAACAACCATTACAAAAAAGTACAACAATGATGCTTAATTCAGTTGCAAAAATATCCAAAAGGAAAATAAAAATGAATTATCATTTCTCTCTCTAACTATTAACTATACATGTTTAAGTAAAGCTGTAAGTATGTTTACTCTTGTACTTTTGTGGTCAGCCGTATATTGTCGTCTCGTCGGCAGTTGCAGCCCTCTGAAAAACTAAAATAAAAATCTAAAAAGAAAAAGTGTGATGCGATATGTGCATAATGTGTGCAAACAAACTTGCTTCATTTGTACAGAAGTCTACACAAGACACAAAATGTTCAAATGGCCCATCATACTAAACCAGACAACAGCCGCCGAATGTACAATTTGACACATGCAAAAATATCTCTTTTGTTTTTACTAATGTTTCTCTTTTTTTAAACATTATGGCGAATTTCTATTGTGATTCAAAAATAGAAAAGGACACGTTATTCAACACGAAACAAGGTAGCCATTTTTTTGGACGTGTAAGATGAGGTTTGCAAGGAACAATGCACATTGATGCCATCATCGTCATCATTGCCATGTTCATCTTGTTCAGTAAATAAGCTGGGTTGAATACGATGAAGGAAGATGGCTAGCTTATTAAACAAGTCAAGACAAATTCTGCAATCACAATAATAATAGAATCTGTCTATTTGCTGTTTAGGCGTTTGGAGAAATGTACAAATAGAAAAAAATGACAAGAAGTAAACTAAACAACTGCCCACGTTCATTACCATTACAACTTTGATTGTATTGCATTGCTCACACATGTTATTTTCTGCTTTATGGCTTCTTATTCTTTTCATTTCCTTCTGAATTAACTTTTTTCCTTGAATGAATCATGATGATCAAGTTTGTCTGTAAATGTTCAATCTAAATGGTTTACTACCATTTATTCATTCCTCCTTACTTGTTTCGTGTCTAATTCTTTTCTCGCTTCTGCAAATACCAACATCACACACAAAACCACACTAAACAAAATGTCCAATTACTTCTCTTATTGAGCAAGTTTGTGTGCATAGAACAGTCTAAAGTGCAGTGTTGCATGTTTCAAGATGATTCATGCATATTAGCTGTTCAACAACGTGCTACAATGCAAGCATACGTTTTTACCCGTTCATTTAAACAATTTAGTGCATTTTTGAATGCGATAAGAATGTAGGGAAACAACTAAAAGTGCTAATTTGATTTGTTTCTTTGAAGAATTCCTTCGGTTAGAGCGAAAAAATGTATGTGAATGTGAGCAAGTGAGTGTGACTTGATGATGATGATGATAATGATTAACATCCGTACGCAACGCAGCAGCAGCAACAGCAGCTCACATTATATCATGGAAAATGGGTGCTAACGAGCATACAAATGACTTTGGCACACACACACTCACAAAATAACAATAACATCAACAGCAACAAGATTTCCGTAAGTTGAATAAAAGATGTTGATGAAGATGACGAAGAAGACGACCACAAACAGCCAAGCCACCACCACACCACCAACAGCAACGTTTGCTTCTGCCTCTTGATGATGTCAAGTAAGTTTAGTGCGAAGTGAAGAGGGTGAAAAAAATCAGAAGAAAGAATGCGGTTGTTTTTTATACTTTGGGGTAGATACGATGCGGTTTTTATGTCATGTTTTTTTAAACACAAGTCAAGTCACAGAATAGCAGTGAATGTAGTACCCATTTTGAATGTGAATGAATTTTGGGGAGACGCGTACGCATTGTTAAGTTAAATCAGTAATTTTTTTCAGGATTAAATTCATTAAGGTGTGAATAATCAACGGGAAAAGGTGGTGCGTTCTCGACGGGAATTGACTTCTGTCAGCAAAGAGGGGGGAAAATTAGCAGAAAAGAAAATGTTTCTTTTTTGATGTTCGTGTTGCTTTTTAAGATTTGTAATTTTTTGGGTGTTCCTCATCTTCAGCTTTTGCTGATGATTATGATTACGGTCATCATCATTCATGGAATTTTTTACGATGAAAGAAAATGCTGTTTTATTCATTATTTTTAAGAAATACTTATTTTTTCAGTTTTTTAGTAAAAAAAATCTCTTCCATAAAGATTAAATGTACTTGTTTATGTATAATAGCTTATGGCTTTACTGCAGAATAATTTTTTACCTGTCAAGAGGGCTTCATGAATGAACAAAGATTTTCTAGAAAACGACATAATTTTACACGGTGTAAAATAAGAAAAGTATAATTTCACCTTTTAATTTTTTCACCTGAACAAAAGGAAGTCATACTAAACGTCTGGTGATGCGTAACGTAAAACCGTGGAACAATTGCTTGGGTTATTATAAAAGCAATGTGTTTTTGTATGCATGAAATATTGTGATTTTTCATACTTTTCAACCTTTCATTTGAAATGAACAAAGAAAAATAAGTGTGAAATATAAGTGGAATGAGTCAACTACTAAAAAATATTTTCCACATTTTCTGTTGCCATTCAAATATGTATATTTTTCAGTAGAAGAGTTTCGTAATAACTTTGGTATTTCAGTTCAGACAAAAGTGAACACGGAGAGAAGTTGAAAGTATTTTTAGGTGGGTCCTCAAAATAACATGTTACCTTCCTTATCCCTTTTTAACCCATCATCCTCACTCCTCACACATTTGTGTGCATGCATACTATACGTTTTAGTTTTTTTACGACCCCTAAACAAAACACAACAGAAAAAAATTTAATGTGTTTTTGAAGGATAAGTTTTTACTTCTTCCAGGTAAAATGTATGATAATATGAGTAAAATTACAACGGTACAAGTTGATGGAGGTAAGTAAAAAGGCAGTAAAAAGAGTGTGTGTGTGCATGTCAGCTTGTCTTGTGTATTAACAACATTCGAAGAAAATGAATAGTTTGAAAAGATGTGAAGAGAAAAAATATATATCCAGAGGGCGAGTTGCTTGGGTTGTTATTCCAGACTGAGGCGTACATAATAATAGTAATAGTTTTAAAAAAAGAGGACGATGACGATACGATGATAACGAATAAGCTATAGAGGTACAAATGGCACCCTTTTAACTTTGAACAAGATAAACTATAAGAAGGGAGAACATAATTTTGTTTCTTGGGTTTGGCCCTGAAGATGACTGCTTGGTTTACAATGTTGATGGTGCTGCTGGCTGGAATGGTTCATCGTATCAGCTTTTTACTCTATATTCCTTTTAGATCTTTTTCTTTGAAATGGACTGAGCTAAACAGGTAGATAGAGATATGATGTTAGTGAGCGGGATATGCTTTCTTGGACCATCTTATTTTGGGGATGATGATTGCGATGTGGTCCTACTTTATTTCGTCCCTCTTTGCTTTCATTAGGATATCTACCGCAGTTACAAAAGAGGGATGATAATAAGAAGATATTAGAAAGAGGATCATAATGATGATACCAATACCAAGAAGAAAAGGAGCTTTTATGTAGTGCTCAAAGACGCACACATTTTCCAGTCAGACTGACTGACCTTCATCTGGGCTGCCCATCCAGGCAACTCTGAAAAGACAAGGAAGCCGACGACGGAAAATGAAACTTAAAAAATATAATTCTCTTCGTATTCTTTTAAAAGTCAAGATGAACCTGATGTTATACTGCTGCTGCTGTGGTCTGTGGTGTAAAAAAGTGGAACATAATATGTGTATTTCCAGTACACAGGTTCGTGATCCTGACCACTGCCATGCCACGAGATATATCATCATTTTCATACCAGTGTTTATACTTGAAGTTTATAAAAAAAGGGAAGAAAATAGAGAAATTCTTGATTTCTTCCACTTTCCAGAGGTACAATGTACGCCTGTCACTAAGAACACAATTTATGTGTTCAAAATCCAATGTAGCCAGCATAAAATCTCACAAAGTTGTGTTTGTAGAGATTTCAAAATAAACCAAAGAAGAAACATATAAAAAGAAAGGGATTTATAAAATCCATGAAGCAGTGCGATGGCAGTGCAGTGTAGTGTGTAGTGCACACATAGCATTTGCAACGAAGAAAAAAATTGTTTGATTGTTGGAGGAATTATACAGTCATCATGATGTACATCATGACTGTTATTGTTGCCTTTGTACGAATGTGTTATTTGATGATATTGTCCTGTCCATGTCCCTTTTCATTCCACAGCTATTTTTTTCCCTGTCCTTTTTTCTGACTGGCTATTTTCACTGTGTGGGAAAAAATGTAAGTGTGAGTTTGTTTGTTTTGTTAATGGCATGTTGTGAGTAAAAAGGGGATTTATAGGTGTATTATCACCTGGAAATATATACATAACTTTTTTATATTAGCTATTTCGTAATATATTTTATGGGCTTTATGAGAATAGGGAATCAGGTTGAAAAAAGTCAAACAAGAAATTAACGCTTGAAAGAAAATAGAGTTGTTATTGTTGCGTAAAGGTATGTTTATTCTTTTGACTTTGAGAAGAAAAAAATCTGAGATTGGTGTGGCTGGAGGAGATTTAGTAATAATGTTGATGGTAGTTGATGATGCGATCAGCATCAGATGCTCAATGTTCACAAAAAGGGATGTAAAGTAAAACGATGTTCGCTTTGTTAATGAAAAGGGAAAAATCGGATAATGATAATTGTGTGTATTTTGGTTTAGGTTTTTGAGACGCTGTGTTGTGTATTTTGTGTTTCAGGGATTATTGATGATTAATATCTTTGTTTAGTCTTGAGCAGTCACATTTTTTTCTGACAGGGAAAATTTAACCTATTGACTGACCTCAAATGGCCTTTTAAGGTTGGCGGAGAAAAGGGAAAAATCTATACAGGGTAATGTATTTGAGTGCATGCATACTACGTATTCAAATGGAGATTGAGCGTTCAAAATTTAAATTTCAGCTGTTGTAATACATGATAAATTGAGGGATTTCCCCTTTTAAATATTGCAACTTATGGGTGAAGTGGTAAAAGAATAATTTGGCAAATGAAGGAATGGATTCTTAAATTGCAGCGATTTCGGCGATGTTTGAAATTTAGATGCCTGATAGCTCGATTATGTGATCAGAAGATGTCGAAGTAGTCAGATTGAAGCTCTATGTTTTGTATGAAGACATAGATAAGCAACTGTGGTAATAGGCAAAATAGCGTTTTCACTATATTGCACTTTATATATTGATACGACTGCGACTGCATTTTTGTTGAACAATTAAGCTTATTCTGAGGGACTTTCTGCTGGAGAAGCAATAATCCTGAATGAATTGAAACTTAAGATGAGTTATAATGTCTAATCCAGGAAAAACATGTTGTTTTCATCATCCCACGTTCCAGTTTATTTCTCTCATGTCTCTCTACATAAAATTGTTCGTATGTTATCATGACTCATGCATTTGATGTAACGTTGGATTTGTGATGATGATAAAAATATGATATATAATTCAATCATATTCATTACAGGCTTTTCTCTATTATTCTGTTGACTGTTTTTTTCATGATATACTTTACAATACTAAAATATACCACACCCGCCTCCTTGCTTTTCTTCCAACAATGTAACAGCAATATCATGCGTTGTTTAATGATAATGCAAAATTACTGTATTCAATTCAATTCAGTTATTTAAGCTTTTGCTTCGTTGAATAAAGATCCTATCCTGCCTGCTGTGCGGAGAAGGAAGAAGAGAGATACTAAAACGAGATACATTACAACATTTTACAAGAAACAAAGTAAAGTGGTTGCAGCAATAATAGAAACGGAAGATGATGATGGGGATAGAGATGATCATGAGAATGAGAAGGGCAATAAGTGTACAAAAAAAACTTACTCAGGTTCCTCAATTCCTGCAGAGGACCACTTTTGTATGAATATCGTACTCAAAGAAAAACAGTTTTTTTATTAATCACATTTTTCTAAAATGATATTGCCTCTTTTATAGCCTTCCATATCATTTTCAAGCTGTTTTTATTTGGCTCCATTGGGACTAAACATGCATGACTCTTGTTCATGTTTCCTATAAAAAGCAGCTAATATACAAAAAACTACAACAATAGTCATATAAAAACCACATTCGAAAAAAAACAACAAGGATGACGATGAAGCAACAAAAATATAACAGCAACAAAAAATACTTATTATTCATCACGTGGGAAAATGGGTGAGCTGAGTTTTGAGTTTGTAAAGTAAGCTCACTCAACTTTTCCTATCTTTTTTCCAAACCTGACAAGCAGATACAAGTATTTTTTCAAAAATGAAGTCGTGTAGTCGTGGGTTTCAACAATACATAATCTTTTTTCGTAAAAAAAAGCGTTTAGTGTTTTTTCATACATTTATTTTTTTACACTTAGCACACACAAAACGCTGAACACAGGTCACTAAAAGAGAAAAGACTGAATGTCTGTCTACTTAACAAGAATGCTCTGCTGCTCCTTGTTTGAATAAAGTAATGTGAGAAACCGGAGCGAAACGGAGTGCCAAGTGAGAGCCCAATTAAATTTTTACTCTCAGGACGACGACCATCATCATCATTATCATTTTCAGTCAAGTCAGCAGTAGTCACGATGATGATTATGATATATTTACACTTACTGTACAGTAGTTGTAGTGTAGTAGAAGGCGAAGGAGTGTGGGAGGAGGATGTACCACTAAAAAACGGGAAAGTATAAAGAAGGAAATAGTTTTTTAAAGCAGCAGTGCATCAGAAAAATAAATATTTTTAGAAAGAGGAATAGGTAGTAAATGAGTTGGCTCCTCTGCTAGATGATAAGCTATAACCATAACCTTATCATGAATTTGATTATCTGAAATTTTAATAAGATGGAGTATATTTTTTTTTTACTTATTTTGTTTGAAAATGAAGAAAAGGTGGATTGTGTGGAATGGGAAATAAAACTGTTGCACGGGTAGAAGTAGTGGTGTCAGAGAACTAGTTGATTTTTTATCACATCACCTTTTTGCCGGTTTCGTGGCTCGTCTACAGTCTGTTACTTTTCTTTGAAATTGAAACACAACATGTTGCAATGAGGCAAAATGCATCTGGTAATGTTGAATAGTAAATTACTATGGTAGCAAAAATGAGGTATATGCAAAGAAGAATGAATGGTGAATATGGAGAAAGAGGATGTTTGCTCATCCTGTTTGTAAATTTTTATTGGAGTTATTCTTTTCTTGACATTTTTTGCTATTTTGTCGGCTTACATAAAATACAAGTATACAAATTATGTGCACAGATATTCAACAGGTGGATGGATATCTTTGAAACTAGATTCATAATAACATGAAAATTTGGCGAGAAATATGAATTTGTTTTTGAATGCGCAATAAATTCGCAGCTAAAAGTAGTTACTACACTAGCTAAACCAGTGTTCTAAATATTTTTTATTAATATTTTTGGCAAGCATACAGTTTTTTCTTGTTGTGTGATGATATTTGATACGATTTTATTTGAAAGATTTATTTAGGTGCGTTGTTAGTTAGTTAAGAGGGATTTTATAGGGATACTAATATGAGGTGAATTGCGAATGTTGAATAAACTGTTTTGAAAAAATCCCCTCTCAAAATTAATTTCCTGTCTTTAGTTTTTTCCTTTACTTTGCGCAATTTAGATGCAAATCTTTTTTGGTAATCTTCTTGAAATGGTCTTTTTTCAACAAGTAAGTGATGTTGATGCTATTACAAAAATGCAATTTCGAAATACTATTTACAATGTAGTTTAGTATATTTTTTCACTATCATATTTTATTAAGTGTATTATGAATGTGATTATTTTTTAAATTGACTGAACACGAACAGTATTAGGTTTGAGCTAAACTGACTAATCTATACATTGACCCAGCTCGCTATTGTGCACATGATATACTTTTAAAAAACTTGAAATAACGTAGTTTACTTACAATTAATTTAAAATGTCGGTTTGTTTGTTAATGTAAAATTTTAAATTCAAGGAAGATTAAAGTCAAGCTTTTATTAAATATAAGACATAAGAAATCCATATATTATTTACGGTATTGCCCTTATTCTTATTATAGCCACTTGTAGAATATAAAGTCTGCTAAAAATAAAAACACATAAAGCGACTTTTCCAGCAATAGACAGGTATGTGTAGAAAAAGCATCACTACGTTGCGTTGCGGACCGTATTAAAAACCGAAATGACAGAATGTATGAAAATGAAGATTGGATAGCCATTATAAAATATTTCCGCAGATAGATATTTAGTGACCATTTTAGTTTTAGTAATGGATATAATGACACACACATAATGTGTCAGATGTTAAATCATGTAGCAGGTTGAATGTTCCTTACGATGTATGTATAAAGCTTCAACATAATTTGTTCTGCCCAAAGCTAACATTATGCTTAATCATCAGCCACTTATGATTTTTACTAGTAATTTATGTGCACGCCAATATATTTTGTGTAACCTTAACTTGAACTCGTAAAGGTTACACTTGTGACTTGGACAGAAAATGAGACTATTTGTAGTACTTC
>JAQFXM010007374.1:0-11939 GCA_034693345.1 Entomobrya multifasciata
TTGGATGTCCTATATCCTCAATTCTTATGTGTGAGGATTCGTTTTTAATTGAAAGTTCATTAGGATCGGGGTCCAATTCTGCCATGTTTCGTAAAGTAAAGCTTGTCAGCCAACTGCTGTGTCCTAAAATGTTAGAAAAATAAAGGGCAACCTCGGCTGTCGCCAAAAAGGCAGAACATTGTTGAAATTTTGGCACAAATGCAGCTATAATGTTTTCTGTATCTGTTACGTATAGTTTGGATTCAACAAGCAAAACTGAAAATGTCAAAATAATTATGAAATACTTAAACGGAAATATTTCAAGGAAACTCATTTTGAGAGAACAAGTGATAAGAAGAAAAGATATATGGGGTGATATGTTTGTAGTGAAAAGAGGTATATGCTTTGCTTGCTTAGATATTTTAAAAACTAAATCAATTGGAAGGTTTAAATTACCTTTTTCTTGCATAAGAACTGGTTTTGTGTAATTTGCGTATTGAAAGCCATGTTTAAACAAAGTATTTGATTAATTTTGCTACGTAAAACGGTTGTGTTGAGTTCTCATTTATCTAACATCATTTGTCAGACAGTATTTTTAATTTGTTAATAGGTTGAAAGGTAGCATAACCGTTTATGCATTCTAGTATGAAAATTTCGAGGTTTGAACTCAACTATATAATCGACACTTTTCCTAGGTCATTTAAAATTTCAATATGCTTAGCTTTACATCTCTGCTTTTAAAAAATGTTTTTACATATACCTGATTAATTAATCAAATACGAATGCTTCTACGAATACCTTGGCGACTTATCCATAAAATGGCAAAACCAAGAAATTAATAAATTCGTCTTGCTGTTAAGTTTACTTTCAAGATCTCCTTAATACTTTTTATTATTTTGTTAGAACAATTCAGAATATCATCATGGCTTCCAAACTACAACCAGTAAACCAGTCCTCTCAAAATCTACGATCTTCATATTTGCATTATATTTAATGATTTTTGAATTATATTATAATCGACTTGATTTAAAGTATAAATAATATACTGTCTTGCACCAAATCTGCTTACCTAACTCCTCCATCAAAATATTCACAAACTATTTCATGTTTCACTAATATATTAGGTTTTTGTACATTTAATTAATTTCGTTCTTTAAAATACGGTTTATCCACACTCTCTCTATATTTTCCCCTACTTTACTCCTTCCTTACTTCTGACCCTGCAACTTTAAATTCTTTTCTAAAGCTCATCCAACTTTTCATACTTCCTCCCCGTAATCATTTCCTCGTACGTCTTCACTTCAATCCATATCCTGACATGGACAAATCAGACACAGAGAAATTAAATCGATTAAATCTTCTTAAATTGGAAACTTTGTCAGCATAAGTGATTCCGCCCTTGAAATTAGTTTTTTATTGAGATGCTTAAAAATGAATTTTAAATATTGATCAAAATTCTTAACAAATACATCTTGATTAAAAAACCTTGCACAATAAACATGAAAAATTTGCCAGTTAAAAAAAATATTACGCTCGCACTACATACATTGAAATTAAATTTCACATCGGTTTTTTTAATACAATCATTATGCAACAAGCATTTTCGAACACCAATTCGGCTTGTAAGCAAGCTGTCAAATTCAATGTGACCCCTTCCCAACAAGCAAAAGAGTAACAGTTTGATTAATAGCAAACAGCATCAAAATCAATGGAGTTAATCTATCCACGAAACTAAGTTGCGCAAATTTAAATTTAACAGATGTGCATGAAATATAGAAATGTTTTCTCCATTTGGATATCTTGTGTTTACGACCACAGTCAAGAAGCATTTGACGTCCATTAAGTTGGCCAAGTACTTGCTCAAATTCACCACGTATTTCTGCCATGGTTCCGACAACAGTACAAAGAAAAAATGACAACTCAAACGAAACAGAACCAAAGAATCCAAGAACAATTGCATTTTCCATTGTCCATGGTAGCGATAACGTTGAAACTAGTGCAATAACTAGTGCTGCTGTACTACTGCAAATCGTAGCAAGCAAGATGTCTGATTGTTGGACCTCATTACAAATGATGCCCAAAACTTGTATTTTCCTGTAGAATAGACCATTTTTGTAGACGCTTTGCATCGTTTCCCTTTTAATCATTGTTTTAAAGCATTGCAAGAAATCTCCAATACTTAGATTGCATAAGGCAGGATAAATGGAAATACAGTAAAGTATAGAACACATGGCTGCAGTCCAAGACCAATGGTTGACTAAGTATACTGTAGATTTGGAAAAGAAATTCCACAAAATGTTGTGAGGAATCCAATTTGTACGAATGCATTCGGGTATTATGAAGAACCCAATCATTGAGGGTTTGCATGGCGAACTCCAATGAAGTCCAAAAACTATCAAAATGGGTATCGTGATATAGTTTGGTGGTTGTAAAGCAGCAAACAAGTAATCAAATTTGTTTACCAGTGATCTTTTTTTGTAGGTTTACAAACCAATATGTCATTTGCATGGTTTGCTGTTTCAATTATTTCGTTAATATAGAAGCACTGGGATGAAGCTTTTTGGACGCAGCACTTTTGTAAATATACTCCAGCAAGTAGACATACAAGAACAAAAATGTATGCAATTCTGTCTATAAATGTAAACTTGAGTATGGGAGATTTCAAGCCAAAACAAGCAATTCCTTGAAATGAGAGAACGAGAAAGAGAAAACCTTGTATATGGAGATACTTTTTTGCTGTAAGCGTTGCTTTTGATTTTTCTTGGTGAATCACCTTCAGTGCTTTTGACTGCCATTGAATTGGAACAAATCCGAGCTTAAACGGCAAATAGCAAAGTAGTTTCAACAGTTTTGTGTGATCCAGTAAAGTCATTGTATAAAATGTATTTGTGAATTCAGTATACAGTAAATAACTTAGTCAAGATTTGCATGAAAAAGAATCAGAAATTTGTGACTATGTTACTTGTTGGTGGATATCTAAAAAGTGGTTTTGTCAGGGAACATTTTGTTAGTATACACGTAGCAATACTTATACTGAACGCCTAACTGTAAATGGAACTTTTATCAAGACGACTATTTTCTTAGCAAAGCATTTATGAGTTCACAGTAAGACTGTATTAAACGTTGTTCAGTGAGTGGATGAAAAATTAATGCCACGTGCCATAACGAAGCGTAAAGGCATTATATAAAAACTTGACTTACCATGCATAATTTCCTTTTTAAATTAGAAACCCGTTAAACCCAAAACACCGTAAAGCTTTAAAGAAAATATATGGCAACTACTTATCTGACCATCGCGTTTAAGGAAACGGTGAAAATATTGGCTGCTTAATTTATCTATAGCAATCTTCTTCGGTTTTGGAGGTAAGCATATCTCATAAAGCGGTAAAATAACTATATCTCAAATCACAAAATTTATATTGTTATAGCTTTATTGTAAACCGTTTTGTGTAAGTTTAATGATACATACTTAATTTAATGTTTTTCTTGACCCAGAAGCCACCAAACGTATGTATGTATTTATTAATTACTAGCTTAGGGCTATATTACATGTACAAAAAACTTGTATAATTTGAAAGCCATTTTTTAAATTAGATTATATACTTTACGTATATAATCTGATTAAGCTCATGATAACTTTCTAAATGGCTTATATTATACATGAAGTACTTATAGTTGATTTAAACAGTTTGCCTAGTGGAACCTATATGTTATACAAAAACCCTCCACCGATCTGATGGTTACATAATATAGGACTAATATTGTATTACTTATAGTTTCGAGAGTGGCTATGCGTTATCTATTGGGCATAAATTTGCATATACCACTTTATATGTAAAGCTATACACCATGCAAACGATTAGTTTGATCAGCAGAAAGAAGCGTGACGCAGTAAGATAAGGGCCTTTATTAAATAATTTTCACTTTGCAAACTTGATTGACCCAATACAACCATGAAGTTCAGGAAAATGTATAACCGGGAACATGACAAACACATTTTTATACCTGGGTCGAAACAATCGGTATATAACATATGTTCTTTAATTGCTTGTCAGAAATTAGATTCCAGGTAACTTTACTCAGAATTATCGTTAAAGTTGAAATTGGGCAACTTTGCCAATCTTTTATTATCGTGGCATGTAATATTTTAGATTACAATAACAAACTATGCATTCAACGAATCAAGTTTTTATTGAGTTTCACTCAAATGTTTTGCCCCAATATTTAATTTTTTAGTACACTGAACATTTTTAATGAAACGAATTATATATATATTTTGAAAATGGTCCATACTGCAATCAATCCTCAGATAATGAATTAGGGCAAATACATACATACATAAACATTAACGTGAACCAGCTTTTTAAAATTATTTGCTCACGCAAAGGTGTTTAATTTCTTTCACCAGCACTAAACCGCAACCTGAAAAACTCCGCCTACACAGCAAGCTTAATAGCCACAAATAAAATTCAATCTCACTTATTAAGTGCCAGAATGGTACTTTATAAGAATACTTGATGATAAGGGGATGAAAAGTCTGTCTGTCTGTCTGGCCGACTGTTGGTCCTCTAGCGTCCAAACGTCTTGACCAATTGACATCAAACTTGGTATAGATAATCATATGGTAAATGGAAAGGTTGGTATTGATTTTGGGCCAAATTGGTCCAATTGTTTCGGAGTAACGGCCAATTAATGGTCCCATGCTTTTTAAATACGCAAAAAAATTTTTTTTATCAATCCACAGATTATAATATGGGGATCAAACTTTGTAAAGACACTATGGTCTAAAACTCAACAGTTTTTGAAATGCAGCTCATTTTACAAAGTGATTTTTTAAATGAAAAATGTTTAATGATTTTATACAGCAACGTTAAATTGATCAATTACAATTAGTCAACTGATTAAGTGAATGTACGCCGGCGCAGCCGGCTTTCTTTTTTACATTTTATATGCCTTCTGGCACTTATTTACCTCATGTTTACATGATTTATTTGTTTCGTTTTTGAAATATTTGAGTGACTTTGGTTGATCTGAACGCAACAACTCCATTTCTTGCACGTTTTTAATTAACAATCTTTAAAGCTGTTGAACATATTTAAATAACAGAAACAAAATCTAGCAACATTGCTATCTACACAGACTCTTTGACAGAACGAAGAAAGTAAGATTTCTGCAACCACATGAAGTACACAACGGTCCTAGCGATGTGATCACTCTAATTATAACTCAAATGGACAAAATGAAGCTTCCACCTATGGGAAAAGTCACTGAAGATTTATGTAGCATGACCTATTTGATTTTACATCTAGATATTAATCATAATTTTTTTGCTGAATGCATTTTAAATTTTTTGTATATATTACCATGAGATATCATTAAAATATGTTTACAGAAAATTCTGAAAAAAATCAGACCGACAGACAAACAGTTTACTTTCGTCAAATAACTTTTAAACATGTTTTAGTCGTACTACGTTAGCAGTTGGTAAGGTTATGGAAACGAAATAGAGCCAGTAAATGGTCCGTTAGAAATTCATAGGTTTCATAAGCTAACTATAGATACCAGAGCCGAACCCAACGTACTTATCCATTCTGCTTCTTTAGATTTTTACGGATTTTTGCGTCCCCTTACTTAAAAACTAACCTCGATTTGCTCATGTTAAATAAATCCCCCTTCGTTAAATAATTTGTCTTCGTTGATCCGATTGATATGCGACTTCTTCGTTTACCAACAAATGGTTTCATACTTTTTTTCTTATTTACTCTGCGACCATGTCTTATCATACTTTTAACGCTGATGGCTCCCAATCAAGTCAATAAATGCTTTTACTTTTTTGGAAATGTGGATAAATTTGTTGAAACAGTGGAAAGCGGGACGACAATTTTCGGGCAGTTAATACGCTATTATAGACTACTAGCTCTTATTTGTACTGTTTGTTGCTTCAATGGCAAAAACCTTGCACAAACATCATATAAACTGCATGAAATTTTTAGTGCCAACATTACAAATAAGGTATAATCATAAAACACGCAAATCAATTTTAACGTTTTGATATTCTACAAATGCAAAACTAGTAAGAATTAACCTGTTCTTGGCCATAATTATTGAAATTCTAGTACTTTTAAAACTTTATTCCAAATCTAAAAATATAATTTAAATTTCAAATTAAACCGACTAGTAAGAATGCTGGTATTTTAAAAATCTTAATAGGAAATTATATTAATTGTTGTTTAAAAATTCATGAAATGAGGTTCATGTAAGTACTTTTATAAAATTTGATAAAACACGTGTACCTTTGCATAGGTCCATTTTAATTTAAAAATTAATACCAACAACTTAAGATATTGCTAGCAAAACACAACCTAAAACTTCACAACACAAATTTCAAGTCAGCATAACCAAAGCCATAAGTATTTTGTTGGAGGCACTTTTTATACCTAACTAATCTTTTAATCGGCTACATATGAATTGTTAATTAAGACTACCTTGTATTTTTCAGGATGTCTTCCGAAGTTATAAAATTGTTTATTTCCTTAGAAAATAAGTGGTTCCAATGTTTTTTAAAGGCAAGAAGATAACCACCAGTAAAATCATGAACTGAACAACCATACCAAAATATTAGACAGTATAAAATTCTCAGGGATTATTTTGGGAAAATGAATCTTAAAATACAAGTATATTTCGGTTGAAATTTTTAAAAGACTGCTAACTAGTATATAAAATTGTCAACAAATATATTTGCGGAGCTAAAATTTCATTAAACATAAAGCATACCTTATTGCAAAGAGTGTTACAATTTTATAGTGCATTAGTGTTTTCTTTTAAAGAGTTCATGTTCTGGCGTTTAGTGCTCATTGTTGTTTACCAGCTTTAAAATGAGATTAATCATTCAAGTGATTACCTTTTATGTCTCAGATGTTTTTATATATTTCAAAACAACTGAAGCAAGGCTCGTTTCCAGAAATTTTGAATATTATTTTCGATTTATTGATATAAATCAAGCCCATTCTAAAGAGTTTCCTGACAAACCCGACAGTCGGTGAAAAAAAATTCACAGGAAATATTTCAAAAAATAAGAGAAAGGTACATAAATTTTCAACAACAAAAAGAAATTACCCGGATAGCAGTAATAAATTTGTTCACTTTACTTGAAAATTTTCAAACCGAAAACTGTCTCCTTGTAATGGACAACTGGCAAAGTATAGATTTCATACAAACCAAACCTATTCCTTTAATGACTCGAAAACTTGATTTAGCGTTTAGCCACCGAATACATACTGTGAATGGTAAAACCTCTAGACATTTTGACCCAGTGCTGTTGCCACATCAAAAATCTTTCAAAAATTCAACCTTTTCAACAAACCATTTAAAACAAGGCATTTACCACATCTGTCCAATTTCAAACTTTTACTTTCCACTTCAAGCTAACGAATATAATAATGCCTTTTGTGTTGACTTATTTCACGAGGCATTCCTTTTGAAGTCAAAACCATGGCAATGTGAGATTCAATTGAATCTATTAATGCCGAACATGTTACTTAAGAAATCTAATTTTCCAGGATTGTTTAGATACAATTACAGTACTTGGTTTAATGATGGATTCAAAATATTGCCAAGCTCACAACCGAAGATTCACTTAATCTTGGGTTTCAAAAGTGTTAAAGAATATGATTCTCCAGATTTAATTAACTGGATGTCAAACTTTAGATTAAACAATCGTGGTACTGCTGCAATGTTCAAGATTGATTATACTTCCCAAAACAATGTCCATTTGAGCGGACAAATTGTATGCAATAAGTTCAAAACTTTGTTTGGTAAATCTTGTAAAATAACTACTTTGGGCTACATTAATTATTGCCTCGATTGTTCTACTTTAATATCATCCAAACCTTTAGATGAAAACTTGATTTCATTTAATTATCTAATCTCTGTTGAAAGAACCGTTATAAATATAAGGGCATTTGGAAAGCTTTATTGTGGAAATACTGAAAAAGAATTCAGTTTGTGCGCCCAGATACCGCAAATGGAGAAAACCGAACGCAAAGCATTAGTGCTGCCGTTAAAGTACTTACACAAAATGAAAACTAAGTATTCCGATAATATCCAAATTCTTGCGTTTGGCTTTACATCAGTACTGCAACATTTGCTTGGAAACATTACCACAGATTCAAGACCATTTGACGATATCTGTTTTCAAAAATGTGAAACAGATTTGCTACAACGAATAGGAAATCTTGAGGTATCTCTTTTTGATGACCGAAATGTAGCTTTACAATTTGAAAATAAATTTGGGTCTCTCAGCTTTGTCAGTTGTGGTACCAGAGGATTTGAGTCATTGCAAATCGAGCAGTTCGTGGCAGTATATGAAAGCCATGTTTGGAAATGGATCTTAGCTGTTGTGATTGTACTTGTGCTTACAATGAATCTTATACTTGGAAAAACTTTATCGCTGAAAGTTTTAGACAAACTTGAATGTCTGGTAAGACTGCTGCTGGAGCAAAGTCCATTTCCGGATAAATACATTAAATTATTGCCATTTAGGTTCATGATTTCTGGAACACTTTTGGCGGGAGTTGTAATAAGCAATGCTTTCAAAAGTAATAACGTTTACAATATTGTTTTGCCTAAAAGCCCATTAGAGTTTAGAACCATTGAAGAGCTTTTAAGCCATGGATATAGTTTATACACTAAGTTAGGTATAATTCAATATAATGTACAGAATTTGGAAACTATTCTGCTTCCAACTAAGGCAGTTATTGAAAGTATTCTCGGCACAGAACAGCTTTTGATTTACACGACTAAAAAAGACGTAATTTTTCTCTCAGCTTCTGCGATAGAGACTTACAATTTATGGATTAATCTCGCACCAGAGGGACTTGTTGAAGAAGAAATTAGCACAGCTTCATTTCTTTTAAAAAACACAAGGCCGCATTTAGGATTACATGATATTATTGTTGAGCCTTTAAGAGTATTAGCCCCACTAGTACAGCTAGACCTTATAGATTTAAAATATGTTCAAAAATCGGTCGAAGCCGTAAATTTCTATAAGAAGCAAGAAATATTCATTGTGAACGACTTAAAGAAATGCAACAAAACAGCTTGGCTTTTGCCAGATTATCAATCCAGACAATTAACTCGAATGCTCCATCAGTCAGGAAAACAGTCTGATATTGGAGGCACTTTGTACTTTAAACCAAAACTTAATTTTTATTTCAAAGGGGCAATTTCAACATCCTTAATAAAAAGAGCGTCCATGATTCCTTGTTCGGGTTTGTTGGAATGGTGGTCGAATTTTATAAACAGGACAGATCTTGTAAGGCAGATAGAAAATGAGCAGCCAGTAGAACCAAATATGTCTGGAAACATTCAGATTCTATTTTTCATGCTACTTGGTGGAACATCTGTTGCGACAATTGTGATGATTGTTGAGTTACACAGGTATATATTTAAGTTGTTGTACTTTTTGATCGTTTCGGTGCCTCTATTGACGGCGCAAAAGTTAAAACATCTTTTGTTTTTTCAAAATTGATAAACGTAACGCACTTTCGTAAAGTTTGTAACAAATTAGTAAGTTTATGGTAAGTTTGCATCTTATTCGACAAAATATTTATTAGCACTATTTTAACGACTTGTTGTCTACAAAAATAAACTTTATGAGGTGTACACAAAGTAATACTATTGGTCAATATATATTTTTTCCATTAAAAACTTTGGCCGCAATGTTTGTGGATTGATGCCTAGTTCTTTGTTTTGAGGCGAGAAGCATAGCTTGGCTGACTAAATTAATTCAATTCATAAAATTATTCAATCAAAATTATGTGATTAGATTGGCCATTTACACGATTGATAAGCCTTTATCTCCAAAACAATACAAAGGATTGCGTATCATTTACTTAATCTGATCTATCATAGCAATTCTTTAAAATACTACTAAGTTAAAATACACACATTTCTTACAATATAACCCATTTCTTTGGATCCTGAAAGTATTAAAACTTGTAATGCAAGATTAAATGATGCATCAAGGCATTTTATTGGTGTTTTCGCATCCAAATATTTATAGGATGCAAATTTTATTTTGATAGTATCACAACTTTTGAAAACCCGTCTTAACCATTTCTCTTTTCTGATACATGACCATGATTTCTCAACAGTATGAATTTTTGCGAGTACTGTTTTACATTCCAAATAAACCGCAACCATTGGTCCGTTTAGAACTACTAGAACGGCTATATCTTCAACGACCTTAATTCCTAAAACTCCGGCTACTATCATGTTTTCCCGTCCACCAAATTGTATTAAAAGTCCCAAGCAAATTGATACAGCCAAAATGGAAAATATTGTTTGAGCTAATAGTATATTTTGTTGTACTGCATTGTAAAGTTTGAAGTTTGATGCGTCGATATAGTTTTGCTAATTTTTCGAACGATAATAAAGTTCAGTTTGAAACTTTTTTCTATAACCTATAAAACGAATTTCGAATTAAAATTTGTTCGAATTTTTTATAAGCTTATAATTTAGAAATATTTAAAAGTCAGAAGACAGACAAGCATATTATTAAGGTTCTCCTTGGTTTCAAGGTTATATGTAAGTTTTAGTTATATAAGTGTATTCTTTTCTATGATTTAATTTATGAATTTCTGTTAAATTCATCGATCCAGATTTGTTGTCGGCAAAATGATTGTTATACAAATTAAATAATATTACTAATATCCAGCTTAGTAGGTTAAGGTTAACTTTAATGTAAATTGCGATTCTGTATCTAGTACTTTAAGCATAAGATATCCAACAAGTAGTAAAATTATACAACTATTTATTTACGTTGCTTTTAAATGTTCCATTGAATGTTCATGCCGGATTCAAAACAGCAAATAAACTCTATAGGCAAATGCTTTAGTTTTTGGATACTGATCCCTTTGAATAAAAATCCCCGATATCGAACACCATTCATATTTCAAAGTTAATCAAAATCTTAGTCTTATTTATTTCACCGTGGTATTAAAGGCTATATATTACGTTGCTTCGCTATACTTGATCAAGCTTGGGAATGAGATTAATATGAGCAGGGGCAATCCCATTGAAACTTTAGCACAAAAATCCAGTTATTCTATATTCCTCCATCACCTTTTACCTATATACTTTTGTAATGTATGTTGAATTTTTATACGACGTAAAGATGAAATTAAATGACTTCAAACGTTATTGAGTATCGAACAATAGTAAAAGAAGAAGCCCTGTATATATTAAAGACGGCTCTATTGTTAAAGTTCAGAAGCTTGAATAATATACATAAGAAAGGGTTTAAATAACGCATTTTGTTTAATTTATTGGATTCAGTGATCTTGGTTCAGTGAAATTTGGAATTGATTTTTCTTTTCGATTCGGTGATTTCTACACAACTTCTTTCGTATCCATTTTGACCATTTTTGCCAATAGGGTTTGACAGTTTCCAAATAGGATTTGTGCCATATTAAGTTTGAGAAATTGTCTACATCTATTTCTTGGCCACCGAGCAGTTTTCGATTTAACCAGCTGCGAATTTTTCTGACAGCTGAAGTAATACAAGTGTATGTTAAGTAAAAGTTACGTGTGGGTCTAAAAAATTGCCAACATTCTGAATTGACCAAAAGGTTTGTGGAACTTTCTACAGTGGCAACCAAAACAGATACACAAATTCCACATAGATATACGTAAAATATTGTCTGTAAGTTGGAATATATATCCAGTGACTTCACACGTTCAAATTTACTCTTTACTTTACTTGTGGTATACGTCAGTCGCTCCCCAGAATACTCCTGACGGTTATAAAACCATTCTAGTTGGTGAAATATACCATTTTCTAAAAATGTTGTAAAAACTTTAGTCAAACTCGAGCCTCTAGGATTATCGAATTGCCATGTAAGAAAATCTTCATATATGCTTTCATTACCGACAAAAAAAGTTTTTTCCTGGTAATGTCG
>JAQFXM010007375.1:0-11938 GCA_034693345.1 Entomobrya multifasciata
CGTGTCTTCACATGTCTCTACATTACATGTCATGCTTCATCTTCGTCTTTTCTTCATGTCTTGACATGACTTGTTTATTACAGAAAATGCGTTTTGTGTACATGCGTGCAACCCTCAATCTGTCATTATATCATTTGCTACACTCTTTCGGGTCAGAAAAGGGCATCATCCGCCCCCAATTTCCATATATTTTATGAAAGGGTAAAGGGTCACCTACAGTGCAGTAGTGGATGCAAAGTGCAACTACCTTATACAAAAAATGCTCAAATAAACAAACATGATTTACTGGAAGATTACGGAATCTTCAATCCTAGCCGTCCCAGCAGACAACAAAAGGGTTACCCTGCCCTGCAAGTTGTAAACAGGAAGGAAGGAAAGAAATGTCAAAAACTAAGGAACTAGATCAGGTGTAAATATTTATTTGCTGTCTACGTGCGTGCATTCTCGGAATTTTTACATTCAAATGGTTAACTGTGAATCCTAAATTTCCTATCCTGTATCGTGTTTAACATGTTTACCGGAAGGAATAAGAAAACATTATGAATTCATGTGAAGATGAGCTAATCCTCATCTTCTGTCGTCGTGTTCAAATCATTCAGAAAACTTATACATGTACACGCGTGTAAATATCTTGATTCAGGAAATTTGTATCGCTTCCTATGTTGAATCTGTGTACACAATGCACACCAGTTGTAGTTGTATTGTAGGTTAAGGTAAGGTTAAACTTGGGTTTTGTTGGGCAATCCTTAATATTTACGAAAACTTGTTGCATTTTCAACAATGCAAAGATCTTCATGCCTTGATCTGTTTTAGCTACGATGGATTATATTTAAGGTTGGATTTAAATGTGCATGCAAAACGTGAGGCATTGTTGCCATTTTTTGCCACCAAATTGTGTGGTATAAATGATCATACCATCACCACCACCACCACACAATTTAGATGAAATTTCAAGGCTTAATAAACACATTTTTCTCATGAAATTTATTTGCAAAACTAATGGAAATTCTGCATAATGTTATCTTCTCACCAAATTATCTTAATTTAATCTAAATCCATACTTATGTACGTGCTATATGAAACAAACCACCTTAAATGTGGGAAACATGATAAAAAATCCAGTTATGCGAAAATTTTAATTTTGTTGACTATCATCCTCAAATAAGTCTCTTTTTTCTGCTTGATGTCCTTCACCCCACATTCATTTCAAGTATGGTCCCATAACATGTGACAAAATTAATGCACGACCCCCATTGCATAGCATTCCATAACAATTTCCATTTAAAATGTAAAAATGCACATTTATTAGCAGCTTCCATCCTCCATCTCATCAACAAAAGTCAACAATTTACACATTGTCCACCCTTTCAATTTTTACCTTATTTTTAGAGGTCAATTTTTTCCCTTTTACTTCTTGTTTCGTAACATAAATTATTTCACACGTTTAAAGACTTAATATTCATGTCATACTACTTTTCTAGCTCATCTGCTGAGTTACACACGGTAGCATAGCTTTTTATGCGATTATACATATGTTTAAGTGATCACTTATAAATGCAAGGTGATCAGATCACTTAAACTCACTGCTAAAGACCCCAACAGTTTAGTAGTATATGTTATTATCAAAACACATCAGTCCAACATTAAATTTAACTATACATCACATCCTTATTTTCCTTTGGAGCAAAAACTTTAAAAAATTAAGCCTAAAATTCTCACATGAATTTCTACCTGCTGCGGCAACTATTCCAATAACTCGTTTAACTAAATATTTTCACACACAAAGTGGAAAATACTATAATAAAAGACAACTCTCCTCCCCTGTAAACATGCGCATTAAATATGTAAGTGTATATTCCTCTAATCACAACCTACATTAACATTTTAATTTCTAAATATGATAGTATTGCTTTTCTTGCGCTTCTAAAATTACTTACTTTCAGTTTCAGTAAAAAAAAGTCAGCTTACAGCTTAACAGCTTGTTTCGTCTGACTATATTCATAAATATTTACATTTCAGTTCTATAACTCTCACAATTTATCATATAGATAGACGACACATTTTTTTGTACAAAACAAAAAAGTAGCAACATAATTTTTCACATGATTTTTTTTCAAAAAATCTTGGAGATTGTATACATTATTTAGTTAAAATTAACTTTAATGACTAAACATAAGTAAGGTCTCAAATATCTAAAACATCACACCATGCTAACCACACCATTCATCATTTCGGAAGGTTTCTCTTTTTTATGAATAGCGCAGCTGCGCTGCTGCACTGCAGCGATAATTTGCTTCGCAAGCAAAAGCCATCAAAAATTTAATTAACTAGCTCAGCTTAATTTTTTTCAAGTTTAAACTAGTTTGCTTATTTAAAACACATTTAAAGAACATTTTTATTTCAAGTTTCTTTGTATTCCTGTTTAAATATTTGGTTTAATTAAGTTTTTGAAAAAAATCTGGGCTGCTCTGATTAACAGTTATGTACGCAAACGCAATGTTCTCTGCTCTACACACAGTATATAGTAAAGTGTGAACAAGACAGTTAGTGTCAAAAGTTATAATTTTTATTGCATCAGTTATCTAACTTTTTTGTAAAAGAAGTGACTCATCATAAAAATAAATGTTGACAAATATATTTTCAAAACTGCAATGTGACTTTTGACATAAATCTTCTTTGTTTCATCTGTCAACTTTTAAATGACATCAATTATCAATTTCCATAACTCACACAAGCGTGTATTCACTCAGCAATGTCAATTAATCTCAATTTGTTGACTATTGACTATGATTTCAGTGGTTCATTCCACATCTTTAAATATTCCTGTGCATTCTCTTTATCAACGACCGGTTGTTGCCTAATAAAATGCCAAGAAAACATTTTTGTTCCTACTGAGTACATTCTCTGTGTACACTATATGATCACTAGTCTACAGCCACCACCACCACCGTGCCACAAGAACCTTTTTTCTTTGTTGCTCAAGCTTTGCTGTATTGTTACTGCATTTTATTGTACTCCTGCACTATTCATACTAAACTATATGTTAAAATTTTTAGGAACATCCTATTGTGCAATTGCATTCCCCATCGTCTGACTATGAGCTAAAATATAATCACAATCCTTTTCCAAATAACATACGTGCAGCCATATATTTGCCGACCGACAACTTCTATAATCAACATCATCATCTTTCCCCATTTATTTTCTATTGCCTACTCTTCTGATCTGAAGTTCAGAGTCTGAACTTGTGTACTTTTGTATTATTTATTCCATGTAAAAACTTTTTTTGATCCCTCTCAACAAAACGAAACAACGTTAACGTTATATGTACAATGGACTCACAATTTCACACACAATCTAAATATCTTGAGTAAATATATACATGTTTATGTGGGATATGTTAAAGAGCAGCAGGGCATTTTTCAGATAATTTTTTTCATGACATGAACAGTGAATGCACATAGTATGAAAATATTTAACGATGGGAAGAATCGAGCGGTCTATAATAAGGTTACTGGGCAGTCCTAAACTCCAAGTCAGTCTTGCTTCAGATGGGCAAGGGGTAAAATGTCAGTAAAATAGAGTTCCTCCTCAAAAAAGTTTCCAACAGTTTTCATACGAAATATACATAAACTCTCTCTTGGTCTCAAGAGACCAAGTTCCAAAAATCTAATAAAAAAGTGTACTAGTGACTTTGACTTTGTGTGACAAGAAAGTTAATCTGATCATCAGAATAACTTTATCAAAAAAAACTGCATTCCGTTAGAATTCCAGTGAGAAGCGTTTAGCATTCCAGTGAAATTCACTCCATTTGGCTTTTCCGAGGAGAAAACAAATTTCGCGAAGAAAGTGAACGAAAATGACGGTGACTGTGGAAGATGTTGAGCAACACGAGTTCCTTGCTATTAAGGAGGTTTGTCAACAGAGCAACTGCAAATTGCAATACATGCTTACTATTTTTTATTGGTATTTTGTTCAATTTTGTCATAAAAAAACTAATCCAACGTGAGTGTGCAGTCACCCAACCAGACTGGACACTGGACCAGACTATTTTTTATGACAAAAAAGTAGTTTTTTATAGTTCAATTGTGCTCATTCATGCATTTTACTTATGCTCTTGTTATTGTTTTATTCTTCAGCTTCGTGAAAGAATTTCCGATGTCAAGCTACCCATGGACTCTGACTATTTCTTAAATGATTTGAACTTGCTTAGGTTCATTCGGGCAAGGAAAACGGTGGATAAGGCTGAAGTCATGTTTCGTAAGGTGAGAAAAAATATATTCATATAAACAAATTATGATATACACGTGTGCATGTTACATGCTACATGAATATTAAACCCCATCATCAGGTCATATCATCTCACACATATAATACAATGTACAACGTAATTACTTTTTTGAATTGGTTGTGTGATCGAAAGAAAAAAAATTGTTTCCATTTTCCTGTAAATGAGAACAATGCGATTTTGCAATGTTGAATGATAATGTATGATTATTTTATTACAGTTCATTGCATGGCTAGAAGAAGTTGAATTTTCTAAAGCGTTATCCTTCCCAGTTCGTGATGAGGTTGAAGAAAATTTTAAATGGAAGATATCTGGTCTGGATAAATATGGTGGTCCAGGTATGTAGACAAGTCAATCTTTGAAAAAAATTACTTTGTAAAAATTTTACCAACATTACTAATCATTAAAACAAATTTGGTTTTTATGCGTCTGCTTTTTTAGTTAACACAACACGAAACAAAATATATTTTATCTTAGTTTTCCTTCTTTTTTCTTATGAATAATTACAGTGGTTGTAGTACCCGTCGGAAAATGGGATCCCGTCAAAGCTGGTGATGTAACTTGCGATGAGCTTGTAAAGCTTGCACTTCGTTCTCTCTCCAGAATCACGGGAATAGCTGTGAAACAATGCAGAGATAAGAATATAGCTGTACAAGCTACTGGAGTAGCGGATTTAAAGGGACTTGGCATGAAACATGTCACCCACGTGGAAGGACTTAAGGCTACCTTAACCATGATCCGATATTTTGAAGCCAATTTTCCTGAATATTTGAGAGTAGTTTTTGTGCTGAATGGTAAGCCAAAAAAAATGCTACACTGCATATACATACATAATCATAACTAGTTTTAATTACTGATTGCATGTGAAAATGCATGCCAAAATTATATCTTTTGTAAAACATGTACTTTTATTCTCTTTACGTAAAGCTCCTTACGTGTTCTCTATCGCATGGCGGATGATTAAGCCTCTAATCACTGGAACCACTCATGAAAAAATCCGCTTTGTATACTCAAACTACGAGAATGAAATCAGGCAATTTGTTGACCCTGACAATTTACCTATTTCTTATGGAGGAACTTTGCCTGATGACTCTGAGGTAAAGAAAAAAATATCTCTACAAGCTCATCTCATCCATCCCAATTAACAATATCCATATTTTAAATTTATAGCACAAAAAATACTATTTTACAGCGCATAATTAGCTGTTAGCTATGTAAATTCATGTACATGCATAAATACATTTTTTATCCTGATAAATGATGACGATCATCATCATCATCACTCTCTGACCTCCACACAAGTGTTCCTTTGCAATACACTTGGCAATCAATGTGATATTCTAGAATATTGTGTGGATTTTTTGTGCTAGAAATTTTTAACACATTTGCCCTTTACAATTTTTTATATATCATCTCCCTCAATTTATCTGATTGTCTTTTTCTTTTAAATCAATTTTTCTAGCTCGTCTACGATGGCCAAGATTATTATCGTGTCAACGGCAATGCGAACTATGAAAATCCTCCGTCGCAGCAAATCCAAAATAATAACAAGAGTAGCACAAAACAAAGCAAAAAGGATAAGAAGAAGAAGAGAGGTAGCATCACAAGTGCGACAGATCTCATCCCTTCATCACCGCCGTCAATAACACCAACAACGGTCTTGTAAAAAGTTTAAACTTAAAAAGATGATATGTATATATAAAATTACATAAAAAGCTATACAAGAAATACATATATGCCTGTTACAACGGCGCTAGCCCTTAAATATAATAGCTTAATATTCAAAGCTTGTGATAAGAATACAAGAACAACTACCATTTAACTTAGATTCCTATTTAGTTTATGAGAAAAAGGATATAATTATTTAATATTTTAGCTTTGCTGCTGCTACTGCACTTGTTATTACGTTATGTGCACTTTTCGCACTCTTGACATTTTCGTGGCGTGGCACTGATGACGGTGGTGCCACAGTGTCTTTGCTCATTGAAAAAAAAAGTAAAACGTGATATGCTATAAGATATTTTATGGAAGCAATTAAACTTGTAAATGACAAAAAGGTACTAGATAGGTAGTAAGTAGCAGGAATAAGGAGGACTTTTTTTTTTACCGTGCAGTTTGCCGTGATATATGCCACTCAAGTATTTAGTGTGTACTTGTGGTTTTTTCTTGATCTTGGTTACCTTTGCAAACTACGCACTAAAAAAGGGACGCGCATGTAAAGTACACACACTAATGAACAAGACGTTATGTACTGCAGTGTGTATCCCTTAATGATATTTTTTCTAGTTAACCTTAACATAGTTCATTTGATTGAACAATTTTTTTGTGTATTAGGCTTTTACAAAGATATATAGATACATACATAGATATATTGTAGAAATTTATATAAAAGGTATACCATATTATTATACTTTAGTTTTTGGGGTAACTTAAAAAAATTGCTTGCCCTCGAACTGTACTGATCATCATCGACATTGTCATTACACACTACGCACATTTATTTGAGTGTATGGCATGGCATACCTAATAAGATAATTGTCAATTAAGTGCTCTGCTCAGATAGTTAGATATTCTGCTGATTAAAATGTAAAACAATAGTGTGTACAATTGTTGAAAAAAAGAGAAGATGATATGATATGTCTGCCTTTTTTGAGATTTTTAAAGGTTCTGATTTTTAAGAAAAATTATGTGTGCGTCGTACGCTCAAAAGTAAGTCTGTTCGATTTATAAAATGTGCTTGAAGTCATTTTAAAAGTACCATGTAGGCTTTTATCGTATTTTTTTGACCGGTGCTTTGTCAGTCAGTGTCGAATGTTGAATGTCAATCATTTTTTTGGATGTTGAAATTGTTTTAGAAAAGTAATAAAAAAGAATTTAATGACAATAAAAAAAACATTTTTTTGCTCAAATATAATCAGTAGTTCCGTTGTGTTGAGGTTACCTATTTTTTTTCTTGTACTGTGATTTTTTTTGTGGAAAACAATAAAAGCTTAAAAAGAAAAAAAAACCGCAATGAACATGAACACAAGAATTAAAGTAGTTAGATAAGCCACGTGGTTTTTCTGTTTTGACTGCTTGTTTCATTTTTGCTGTCTGCATTGCATATTATCTATCATCTACGCACAAATTTGGCTTACTTGAAGGGATTTGTGAAGAGAATGCTGTTGGGGTGTGGAGTGTGGATGGCTACTACGTATTTGGGTTGGGATTAGAACGGATATGCAGTTTGGTAGATGTTCACTGTAATACGGCTTTGACCACAAAAAAGTGGATATGATTATGGGATCGTATTACAGGAACCTTGACCGGATGCGATTGAAGCGATGGCTGTTGGTTTAGAAGTACTACTGTGCTTAGTTAGTCAAATGATGAATGAAATGTTGATTTCATTGAACATACAAATACGCCAGATAAGTTTAATCAGGTTTCAGTTTGGTTAAGGGAATATGAAATGAATAAAATAGTTTGACATGACATAGTTCTGCCAAAAAATATATTCAGGTATGAAAAAAGGATTGGGAAAATTGTCACCAAATTATGTTTTGAGGGAACAAAACATAGAAAAGCCAATTTTTGGAACACAATAGAAAAGCTAACTTAAGCATCCACGAAACTCATGAAAATGCTCAATGAGCAAACATAAGATGCTTTGTTTGACTAAAATATATAATTAAAGGAAATCCATGCATTTTTAAAACGTTTCAGAACAAATACGTTAGTATTACATGAATGGATTGAATATATGTTGATGCAATATTATTAGCACGCGGATGTTTTATGCCAAAAAATCTAAAGATTAATTTCATTGCAAAGTTGTCCTAATTTTTTTTAACAAACACCACCACTTGCTTCCACATTTATTCGAACAGAAAACAATTTCATTACAAATGAAGCAATTAAATTTTCTAACATTTTTTCAACAAAAAAAACTGAATTACTAATGATTGAAGTAACAACATTAATCCAACAAACTTCAAAACAAAAAGGAAAATTCAACATTGAAATAATTTTATCAAACAACGATCCAAACTCCATCGATCAGTAATCTTCTTCGCTGCACTCCTGCAGAGATCCATCTAGTAATAGTCATTATCAACCACAAGAACCTCATCTTCAGAGTCCTTTTCCTCATCGTCGTCCTCCTCCTCATCCTCCTCATCCTCGTATTTATCATACAACGGCCGCGTATAAACTGGCATGTTGCGACGAGCTTCATCCTCATCCTTCTTGGTTTGCCTGAATCTTTCAGACAACATTGTCCGAGCTTTCTTTCTCATCGCTTCATCAATGTCCCTCGGAGATTCCTCGTAGGAATCATAATCCCGTCTCTACAAAAAAAATATTAAAGAGAAATATAACAAAAATTAGAGATTAAGCATAAATGACATACATCCCACTTAAAATGTGTATTTACTTACATCATCAAGCGTTGCCACAGTCTGGAAAACCTCAGTTTCCCCAAATGTAAATTTCAAGGAAGGATCACAGTTTCCTCCAGTAAAATACTTTGTGGGTAAGAATGTCTTCCTGGTTATGCTCTCGAAAGCATTTTTGGCAGCTGCCAATTTGGCGTACTCCTGTTTATAGCTTTCACCTACAACACAATTGAAACAAAGAAACAAATCTTATGAATACAAAGTTTGCACCAAATTAGCGTAATGAATTAACTAAATAACAAATTTGACTTACCTTTGTAGGTATCATGCCCAACGAAATAAGTGCACATAAACAGATAGACCACTCGATTCTTTTGATCAGGTCTCATGACTGATCTAACCTTCATCTCGTGCTGAACATCCCAACCCCTTGCAGTTGCTTCCTTTTGCAAAAAGTGGAAAATATAAGGACTTATGAACAGCTCGTCCACAACAGCATAGTCTGGTATCTTACAGTCCTTCTCCACGTGAGGAAGCTGCTGCAAAAATTCCACGGCTGCCATTTCCCGTGCCACTACTTTCCGAACGGAATCCGCTACCACTGTACAAGCACAAAAAATTAAAATACATTAAATTACAATCCTTATTTTAAACGCTGAAAAAAAAACGAATTAAGATTTTCTTACCATTGATTGGACCGCAGGTTATCATGCAGCGCCATTTGTGTGACCGGTCATCATTAGGATTGGCTTGCTTGCCAATTTGCATCTCGATAATCATTCCATTGTTGGTTAAAAAACCAACAGCTTGATAAGGAGAGTTTTTAGGAAACTCGATATCAGGACGAACGATTGGCTTGTCAAATTTTGACGGATCAACAATAATGCTGCTGGTAGTAGCTGGAGCCTTAACACGCTTTTTGGGTTTTGAAGGCGATAGTGGTTCCTCCTCCTTTGGAATAGCTGGTGGCTTTGCAGGAGTAACTTGGACCGTTTCAATAATTTCATCCAGAGAATGAGTCATGGGGTCAATCTCCCGTAAATGGACTCTGTAAATGGGTCCCCGTGGTCCAAAAGGTTTCATTTGAGTACCAGCACCCCGAAGATCCTTTGCTGGTGGCCCTGGAACTGAAGCCTTGGCTAATAATGCTTCCTCGTAACGACGCCTTTCGGATGCTAGACAAGGGTCCACTTGTTTCCTCTTGAGGAGTCCACGAGCCCTCATGATTGGGATGGCTTCGTCCAATGGAAGATCAACCAAGTTGACTGGCTCAGGTTGCAGACGCTGCGGTGGCTGTGGACGTTGAGGTGGCGGACGCTCCAGTATCTCCTGACGTTGATATGTCGGACGCTCCAGTGTCACTAGACGTTGAGGTGGCGGACGCTCCAGTGTCACTAGACGTTGAGGTGGCGGACGCTCCAGTGTTACTAGACGTTGAGGTGGCGGACGCTCCAGTGTCACTAGACGTTGAGGTGGAGGACGCTCCAGTGTCACTAGACGCTGAGGTGGCGGACGCTCCAGTGTCACTAGACGTTGAGATGTCGGACGCTCCAGTGTCACTAGACGTTGAGATGGCGGACGCTGCGGTGCCTCTGGACGTTGAGGTGGCGAACGCTGCAGTGGCTGTGGATGTTGAGATGGCGGACGCTGCGGCGGCAGTGGACTTAATTGACGTCCACTACTGCTACTACTAGTTGAATCATCAGTGTCAGTGTCTCCTTGCATGCGAAGTCGCATAATTTCATCCAGCGACAGGTCATAAAAGTCCATCACGTTGTTAGCCTTGTTGTAACTCATGCTGAAAAACTTGTCTAAGAATTTCTGCTTCAGAACTTTCTCCAATTTTTTCCCAAAGAAAACTTTCACTCTGGCAGAGTTTTGAAGTAGAGGTTACGTGTTACGTTACCGTTACTTTGACTGAGCGAGAGAAATAGGGTGTTGGTACCGCTTTTGGCAACCAAAAATAGAATGACTTTGTAAACTGAGAGAAACAGCCTTTTATACTGTTTGTCTTTCTTTGTGAAGAAAAGTAACGAAAACATTTTGTTTTGCAACAAAGGATTTTAATGTGTAAATTGAGAAGAATGTTACGAAATTAAACTTTGGACTTTGGACACGCAGAAGAATTTCGATGGAAAATGTTTGGAGAGCAAAACGAATTTGCATAATGCAACTGAATTAACTAAAGCTTTGAGACAAATGCGTAATAAAAATAAAAATATTGATAGATGCATGCCATTATTGCCATTTATTTTCAATTTAATTCGGATACCAACCGGAAACAGCTATTTACTTTAACTTAATAATTTTTCAAATAATAAAACAGTTTAATTATTTGAATTTGTTTTGTTTCATATTATTTTTCTGTTTATTTTTATGAGGCAAAAGCAGTGCAAGAGAGATGTCAAGATTATGATAATTAATTTTACGTAAAATATACGTAAAATTACGCATAATATATTCGTAAATGCCAAAAGTTGCTGTAATTAATTGATATTTTCAGAAATAGCAATTTAACGACATGCAGAGAAATTATTAAACTGGGGATATTTTGCGATGATACAATCTGAAGATGATTTGAGATTAGGTTCCAGACCTGAAAACGAAAAAATTAAAATCAAAATTCTGAGAAACAATCATGGACTATGTCAGAAACTATAAAATGCAAATTCCAGAACCTCAAATATGCAAGATTACGTTACAAAATGTTCCAGACCTAAATACCTACAGTTAAGTTTTTTTTGAAATTATCGATTTTCAAATAATTATCAGCTCAAGTTCTAATCGATTCGCACAGGAAATAGCACAAAGACATAATTTCTAGCGCAATAAACATTAATTTCAAACTATGAAGCATTTAAATATTAGGGATTTTTGTTAGTTAAACTGTTGTGTGTGGTGGGTAAATGTTTCTATCATGACTGTTAAGTAAGGAAAGTAAGTATCAAGTTGAAAATAAGCAATAGCACCCGAATTAATTTGCGAATGCAAGGAATATCATAGGCAAAAAAGAAGCCACAGCCACCCTATGTAAATTGTAAATCAAGACTTAAAAGTTATGTCCATGTATCAAATATCGGCACACATTGAATTTTTACAGCAGAATTAACACAAGTTTTGTATTTTTACTATTAATTAACAATAAAAAAGTAACTTAATTAGTCAGTTAGGGTTATGATTTTTCGTATACTATTAATTGTTCAAACTTTACAAATGAAAATAGCAATATAAATTATATACCACCACCACTATAAGTAGTGATAAAGATAGTAAA
>JAQFXM010007376.1:0-11938 GCA_034693345.1 Entomobrya multifasciata
GGGATCACTTGAACAGTGCCTGTGTCTCACTTTCCAACTGATTGCTTGAGTGTAGTTTATTTTTCACTGATTGTGATCGGCTATAAAAGCGCAAAATTGTCACATGAGCCCCCCATTACATGCCCCCAGGCATGCAATGGAGCATGGGAAAATGGGATCACTTGAACGGTCATGGTTCAACCGCCGCCTTTCCATCGCCCGTCTAGGGTACTTAGGCAGTGGATGGGAAGAGATAAACAGGATTAACTAGAGGCTTAATCCCCTCAAACAAATAAGAAGCATTACCGCACATATTTTTTACACTACTTTATGTTGCCAAATAAACTTTTATCATTGTGTTTTACAAGAAAAAAACACGACTGCGAACAGTTAATTAAAATTGGACTTCACGAGTACCCATTCCATCAAATTATCCAAAGCCAAAGTTGATTGATACATAAATGCTACCCAGTCACTCTAATAACTTCAATATTAATTTCAGATTTTATATACCAGGTTGGCATTTAAATTAAATATCTTTAACGTAAGCGTATATGAACACTATGATTTGCATCAATATTTTTTCTTTTTTTCAATGATAGAATTTAAAAAAATAAGAGAATTTATGTTTTAATCGACTGTCCAGAATAATATAGTGTAGTTGATTTGAGTTATATTTTTTCTTGAAAACATAATTTATCTTGAACAACTAAACTAACTAAACCAACAATTTCATGATTATATAAAAAACTTGGATTTGTGACTCTAAATTAAAAATTAACCGTAGAATGCGAATTTGATATGAAAACGAAGGCCCTAGGACAAAAAATACTGAATCAGAAACTAAATTAGCAAGCGGAACACCATGCAATTTTACCATTAGCTTTTTCTTCAAAAAATCTAATTAGATACAATCAAATTAAATTAGTTCAATTTCTGTACGTCCATCATATCACGACTTTGTAACACAAAATATTGGATGAGAGAATTTCTCTGCAAAGCTAAGTAATGCTACAGGAAGTGTAAATATCTGCAATAGATTTTTTAGATTCCATTAACTTTGCTCTCAATTATACTGACCATTTTCAAAATGTTTTAGTAAGTAGAGTTAGACTGTGTAAATAAATAGTAGTAGTAGTAGTAGAGTACAAAATAAAACCAAGACAAATATTTGTACGTACGTATTAATATAGTGATTTCGTTCCAGCGTGTACATTTAGAATTGTTGCTCGATTCTTGGTTAAGGTTTAACACGTACAAGCACTGGCAGCGTAAGTATATAGGAACTTATGCATATGTGAACCCTTATAATCTCATTATCTCTCCCTTTGTTCAACGCAAAGGATTACGGCAGTGGTTGAGTTGGGCGCTTGGCGAGAGACAATCACCTGAACAGTACCTGCGTCTCATTTTCCAACTGATTGCTTGAGCGTAGTTCATTTTTCGCTGATCGTAATCGGCTAAAATAGTGGAAAATGGTCACATGACCCCCCAGGCATGCCTTGGAGGAAGGGAAAATGGGATCACCTGAAAAGTGCCCGCGTCTTACCTTCCAAGTGATTGCTTGAGTGCAGTTTATTTTTCACTGATTGTAATCACACTAACAGCGCAAAATTGTCGCACGAGCCCCCAGGCGTGTATCATAGAAAGGGAAAATGGTACAAGTAACGTTTTTAGTCATTCCGCTTAGTGAGCAAATCGATGAGATCAAAACACTGCAAATAATTAGCACTGTCCATATCGGAAAATCAAGCGCTAGTACAAGTTTTTGAATTTCGTAGATCCATTGCTTTCTGTTTTCGTGGCAGCTGACAAATCTGAGTTGAGACGTTTCAAAAATTAAAGCCATCTCTTGACTAGATGCACGATTTGATATGGCCTCTCTTATAAATTTTAGACGTAGCCAACCAGGTGTAAGAATTGAATCACCAGGACAATTATCAGCCTTTACAAATTTCCAGGTCTTGTAACCTTTCACCGTTTCACTGATAAAATTCAGTGTGACGTTATTAGGAAGCCAAGTTGAAAATAAATGAACGTCATAAGAATGATGCAGAAATTTTAAGTCGTTTCCATATGAACTTATAAAAGGTAGTAGCATTTTCCTCGTATTATTCTCGTTGCCTAAAACGTTTTTATAAAAGTTGACACTGTAGAAAAAGAGGACGTCAACTTCGTGGATTTATTGTTTTGAACGTGATAAATTCAGGTTTTTAAACAAAGCGGCTTTAAAATTCAACAACGGGGTACGTTTTGATAACATTTTAAACGGTGCACACGGATCACAAAAAGAACAAAACGTTTGCAAGTAACCGACATCTGGGGGAAACAAACGTCCATATTAATATATTATGATTTAAGAATATTTCACGCTCCACAGCTAACGGAGTAGATATAATTATAGTTTTCATTTCTTCAGTGGGCGAGTTTATGCAAATGAATATGGAGTGTTTTGGAATAGTTTTTATGTAATTATATTTCCACTTTAGTTTCAAATTGTTTTGAAAAAAGTGAATCCAAAAAGGATCCTTTATAACTTTTCCCGTATAAGCCCCTACATTATATAAAGATGGAAGTTGATGTTCAGATGGAAGTTCCAAGTAGACTTGAACTTTACAGTGGGAGTTTTTATTTGCCAGCTTAAGATCTGTTCTGAATATATTGTCAAGGTATTCGGCTGATGTATTTTTACCATCTGTTCATTCTTGTTTTCGTTTATCTATTCCTCAAGCGTGTCTGAAACACATTTTACAGATGCAAGATGATCAGTGGCTATGGATGTGTTTGGTAGTATTCCATTACATAAAAACTTATTGCATTTCACTCTTTATATGAAACTAGGCATCATGCATGCAACATGTTGCAAAAGTTATAAAAAATAATAAGAATAATTTATTGTTGCTGGAAGAAAATTTCATTCGGTACATTTATAAATTTAAGTTCTAAATTTTTTATGTTTATAGTGGCATAAGTTACTTATGTTGGATCATCATTTAAAAAAATAAATTAAAAAGCTACCTTATGTATGGCCAACCCTTTTGAAAAATGGTAGTTATATGATGAACATTGTAGTTCTTATTCAGAAGACAGAGACGTGTCGATTTTACATGTACAGGTAAAAAAGTGTTTGTTTGGATGAATGGGCTTGTTCACTGATTAATTTACTACAAAATTTAAATTCAATTTAATTATTTTTATATTAAAGGATTATTTAGAACTGTGATCCAATTGGAATTGGTATGGAATCAAGCTGTCTGAATGTCCCATATTACGACGGAATATGTTGCGTCGTGTTCATTGCAGGGCCCCTTAAAGTTCCGAAAGAAATGTATACAACCTGTTCATGTTATTGAATTGACACTTTCTACACCCTTTCCACAGTTATGTTTGTTGCTAGCTCAGAGTTCTTGTAAAAAGATGAGTCTTTTTTGGATCATTGCTTGGATTTTACTTATATGTCTGTTTGGCATAGAAACAACAGATGACAAGATGCAAGGTAGTGAGGTTGTGACGATGACGAGTTTAAAATATTGTAAGTTATTTAGAAACAACTGTTTTTATTAAAGAATAAACTTCAATTTTTTATCAAAGTTAAAAAGTCTTATAAATACATTAATATTAGTTGCTATTTAATGTTTTGGGGCGTCTTAATATTTTTGCTTACTTTAATTTCTCTTAGTGTACTAAGGCAACCCATATTCTTCGTCTGCTGTAATTCTATCAGTGCTAATTCGTAAACTTAAGTACAGCTGTTGCAGTGGTCTCGCCATTTATGTGAAACAACCCGAAATAAACATTGGCAGATTACCACTTAGTAAATAGGCGAGCCACGTAGACGATTTCTAAATTAAAATTCGGTAAGTGTGTCACTAAATTTAAAAAATTATAAATTTGTTCATTTTGAAACTAAGAAGCGTTTCATGATTCTTTTTGAGTTATCAGCTCACCCTAAAGTTTTGGATGACAAATGATTATGGAAGACACAACAAAGATTTACAATGGTAAATTTATTTACAAAAAATCTCGCAACTTTGGTTTTTTTAAATGCAGTAAAATGTACTTGATGCTAATGTTAGGATTTTTAAATCCCACTTTCTTTTTTGTAAAAGGCTGGTGTGGGTGGACGTCAAATGGAAAAATACAGCTTCAGAATAATAGCAACTGGAGAAGCTTCATTTATTTAAGTGTAAGTTAAAAAACTATTTCAAAATACAATGTAAATAATATCCCTGTTAGTATTTTAGATGCGCAGTTAAGTAAGGTAAAGTTAAAATTATGCAAAAAAACTCAATTTTAAATTCAGAATAAGAATACTAGTATTATTGTGCTTTGGTTCAAATTGATTGTCAGAAACAAAATTCAAGTTCACAATTTTTAAATTATGAGATCAATGGAAAGAAAATTGCTAAAAACATTTTGGGTTCATAAAAACGGACCTATCGATTGTGTATATTATAGGAAAAACGGTATGCGATAACGGTTATCGACTCTTAGTACCGGAATATTAATCAGCAAATTTAGTGACGTTTTCAGCACAGGTGTTATTAACATAAACAATACAATGTATTATTGTTTTGGTTATACTGAAAAAATATAATTGGTTGAGAACCTTTTTTCAAGCGATTAGCGTGCGCAAAAAGTGTTTCTTCTAGATAATTGTCGTCCCATTTTTGCAATTCGTTTAGCTAGCCACGCTCTTGGAATCAATTGCAGTTGCTACTTTGTTTCTCAACTAACAATAAATAATAAACTGGTTCTAGATAGTATTCCAGGTCGAATGTTTTTAAAGGTATTTATTCAAACTGGGTACTCAGTTTGTTTGAAATTTATTGTGGAATACGATTATATTCAGTGGTATATATTTTAAGGTTTAAAAAGCTCACTTTAATTTAAAAATCAGAATGACCAATCATTAACCCTCTTTAACAATAAATATGACTAACTCATCATTTTTATAACTAATTTTTACTATATTGTAAACTTTATAAAAATAAATGAAAGAAGCGCTTAAAAAGAATTTAAAAAGTCATTAAAAGTAATTATGACACAGATTTTACTTTATAATGTAAATGTGTAAGTTTGGTATATCAAAAATAAGTTGATTTTTTCCAGTTGTAAACTAGATGCGTAAAACGACATTATAATTTTATAAGTAGTAGGGTCAATATATTTACCAATTAGCAAGTGCTAATTTGTTTGGGTAATAAAAATTACCAGAACGAGAAGTCATTTCTATATGGCGTTCTTGTCGGATTTTTTCTTCTTAAAAATCGAAATCACACTGCAAAACCAAAATGAAAATTATTTGGTTGCATACAAGTAGGTTTAAATATATTAGTCTGCAGTTATAATTTTTAAAAAAATTATGAAGTTTTACGAATGGCATTTTTAAGTGTATGCTACTTTTCCAACGTTGTTAAGTTTCTACGGAAAGAGAAGTTTTGGAGAAAAATATATTTGATTTATAAATTATTACAACATAATGTATTCGTTGTAATACATACACACAAAAAGACTTTTATATACTAAGGTTCTGCTTGACTGTCCGATGAACAGTTCATTTTCTCCTTTGTCAACTATTTTTATAAGAGTGTTAATAAAACACAAGGGTATCAATACAAATAGCTAAATACTTACGTAAAGTTTCGATATGAATGTTAGTTTGTAAACGATTAAACATCTGTTGTTTGTTTTACTTGCGAATTATGTGTATTATAATTCAAAAAATATTCATTTGTATACAAAATCAACTATCCAATGTACTGCTAGTTGTATTAGTTGGATAAAAGTATGAATGCACGTATCATTTTTATGTAGCCTTTATTTGTTGAGTTCACTTAAACAAATTTCAACAAAACATTGCCAAGTTTACAATTTTCATTGAAAAATGATAATGATTGTAAGAATACAATACGGAAAATAACACGGTATAAGTTAATTAGATTCTTGGTGAATGCGATTCCAGTTAAGCTGGACATATTTCGTTATTCGAATAGAAAATCAGACTAAATGAAAAAGAAACTTTTGGTAGTTTAAAATGGATCATTAAGTAGATGAAAAATCATTGGGTAAATTATTGCCAAATGTTTTGTTTAACACGGAGACATTTATATGTAAAGAGCTGAAAATTATTATTAGAACCAACCACAGTAATTTATTTGTTTTTACACTGGTCATCACATGTATACAAAAATATATTTTGATGCTTCTTTGCATTTCCGTTTTTTATTGATAAGCCAATAACTCAAATATTAGCATTAAAAATTAGTAACGTGATTTTGGCCGTTATGAAACTGACCGGCACATACATCATCATTACTTTCCATTTTTACAAGCTGGCTTCCCAGGTACAGAAAAAAAATGTTTTAATAGGTAGCCTTGTTCATTGGTTAACGTAGTAGTTTTTTTCATTGGGTTTATAAAATGATATATGTTTAAGTAGTATTTTATTTTGGAATTGATAAAAGTAGGCTGTTAAAGGAAGGATGCAATAAAAGAGTCGATATCTTCTTAGTACACATACCTTAGCCTTAGTGGTTGAATGTGCATACTGTTGATTTGTTTTGGTAAACTAGTGTATGATTGGGGTTGTGAAAATTAGATCTCTTGGGATAAAATTATACATGTGTTGTCTTTAATTTACATGTTGATGCTTATTTAAGTTTATCTATTAGGGAAATGAAGTCCAACTATTTTTGGCTAAATTCAATAAAAATGTTTTGGCAAAAACAATGTCGACTAAGTGATTTTTTTCTAATTAAGTTCAACTAAAAATTATTTACTAATTAAACAAGTTATGACAAGTCATGAGTTTGAGTACGTAGATGAATGTATGTGCATCGTATTTTTATTTGTTCACCCTTGGCAATTGGAGCAATGTGTGGTAAATCATAAAGTTTAACCAATTTTTCTGACGAAATAGTAAAATTGAGACCTATAGTTCCTTGACAAAAGGTGATGGACGTTGACCCCTCTATCGAATTATGCAACAAAAATATTTTGTCCATAAGTCAACATGTGACCTGTTTGACCCTGCTGTCCCGACGGGGCTTGACCCCGGATACTGAAAATTTCTAGCGATGGAGTACTTGGCCTGAAGTGTCTCTGTGCCAAGTTGGAAGTAAATCGGTTGACGCGTTTCAAAGTTAGAGCGCACACGGACAGACAAACAAACTGAATCATAACTACGATGAATACATTCATCTACGTAATAAATTTGGATAATAATTTTTGGGTCGACCAATACAATTCAATGGAATATTGTTTTCAAAGATGTTATTGTGGTTAGTACTTGTCGACTCAATTATCTTACCCGTTTTTAATTACACCTGTTTTAATGATCGATCGCGCTTTTAAAGTGCTATGCTGACAATTCTTCGATTTTTACTTACCTGTCTATTTAAAGAAACAGGTAAAAAGAGCTATAACAGTCGAATTGGGTGAACAAGGGGCTATAATAAATTTGTGACTTTATACTGTATGCCTCTGCAATTCGATACTGATATAACACCGAAAGATTAAATTGCGTATTTTATTTTTAAGAAGTGTGACCCATTTTTTGCAATTTTTTTATCTTAGTTTATAAACAAACATTTTCAAAGCTTATTACAAAAAAGAGAAATAAATGCTTACAGATTTAACATAAATCATGACAATACAACAATATACGAATGTTAAGTTTTCATTTAGACTTTATTTCCAACAATCAGTCATTATATTTTAGGATTTTGGAAGACAAACGATATCATATACAAAATTAGTCATTAATGGTTTAAGACATTTTTCCATGTCTCTAAAATTATTAATTTACATAAACAATTTTTTTTCTTTCCCCAATCTTTCAGATAATCAGTTTAATAAATCAAACCAACTGGTATCTAGCGGTTTGTCGTAAGTTATCAATCAAACCATGAATAGAACTATCCAAATTATCAACCGCCAGTCTCAAATTTCGTATCCAATTTGAAATTGCATTCATGATTCTAGGCAGGTAAATTACAAGCAGGACACAACCAACGATACCCATAACTAAGTAGGGATTTGCTGCAATAATGGCACATAAGCTGTTCAGTATTGATAATCCCTTATCCAGCAGCGCCTGTACACCAGGCAGGTGTTTATATTTTTCCAGGAAGCCAGTTGTAGCCCTAACCGATGTAACAGTTTCCTGGATCATCTTAGATGTTTGGGGGAAGATGGAATTGGGAACGTCTCTTGAGGTATTCAATTGGTGAAAAAATAGCAAAGTTTAAATTCTCCAGAGACACCAAAAGTCTAGCAAACCAGTGATCAAGAGATTTTCCAGCTGATTGTCCACAAATGGCAGTTATGAAGCCAACAGCATTGGTTTGAAATAAATCCATAGAGAGATTATTAATGCGACTGCGAAAAAACATCAAATATGCCCATTTATTTATTGGTTAAGTCTTCACTACTTTTATTTTCTTACAGTCAGCTATATAAGCTTTTGGGGCACTTGTTTAATTTACCAATTTCGTTACAAATCAAATTGATGTTTAATTTTTGGTAATTATTATTCGAATGAATAAAATGGTTATAAAAATAACAAATAATTTTAATAAATACACCTGAACTTCAAATAAAGTAACTTGTCTGCTTTAGGAAACTTGTCTAATAACAACATCCAATAAAAAAGGATAAATACAACTGAATATAAATTTTTAATTGGCTCACCAGATCGAAAGTATTCGGAAGCTGAATGTTGACATAAAATGATATTTGAGATTTAGTTAAAAATTCGTTTCGTTACGTATTTTTTGTGCAAACCTGTTGAATATTACAAGGCAATAGTATAAGTAAAGTCTATGATGTTTGGTTAGGTACTGCTGATCTGCTTTTCTTGTTTGTTACAGTAAAAAGTCATATTGTCGTTTTAAGCTAGAAATTGCGGGCTGCATAACGTCACGAGCAAGATCAATGTGAAAATGTTGGAATGTGTTGGCTTTCGAGTGATGCACAAAGCGAAATAGCGTTCTTATCAGGCTATGAAATTGCATATTGCGTGTAAGCTACGGATTTGGAGTTTCGTGTTAAAATTAATTAATTAAAAATGCTCGGTATTCAATTAAAAATTAAATGCAGTGCAAAGTGTATGCGTGGTTCTTTAAGTAATGAACAAATTAAAGTAGCGTTATTTTGGGACTATGATTTTGCACGATATGTGTAAATATGCCGTCAATATTGGGTTATGGATTGGTTAAAAAGCTAATCATTTAAGATATGAAAAATTTGAAGATATGTATATATTACCGTCATTTTTACGGTTATGTAGCATCAATGAGTCATCAATGAGTCATCAATTTACTTGATGCTTTTACTTTTAATTATTTTATTTTTACATTACAAAATTATTTACAAAAGGTTTCGGTGTTTGCAAGAATATTTGGCGTACATAATTTGGCTTGAGGCTAAATTTACATTTATTTGCTACCCAATTTTTCATAAAACAGCGGAAAACATGTAACAAGGAATATTGTATTGATAATGTGGTATCGTATTATGCTAAAATTAGCATGAAATTTGACTGAAGTTTACCAAACATCAAAATACCAAAGAAAATATTTGTTAGTTATAAAACCTTATTAAAATATTTGCTGGTTTTGCTCCAACGACATGTTTATTGAACCCTGTGTATACGTTACAAGTATCTGTAAAAATACATCGTTAATTTGCGACTACTCGACAAATCAAACAAAATGTACACATACGTTGCTGCTGTAGGTGCAACATGTACTTTAATTCGCTAACTAATTTTCACTCCTTGAGATTGACTTAACTGAAACTGTGCATTGAAATTTTATTACAATTATGTATTTTGTTAATAAAACCATACACAAAAGTTTTACTTATAAGTCAATTTCTCACACATGAACTGTTGTTTCCGTTGAGACAAAATAATCATACACGGAATATGACTAGAACAATTCATCCGAATTTTGTTAGAACAATTTAGGACTACAGTTGATTTTAAATACAATCCGTTAACATTTTGACGACAAAACTATTTTACGAATGTTAGGACGACGACGAAATTTATAGTTTAGGAATTTAACTTAAATATCATATATACTTTATATATTCCCCATATCTGTCATATTTTTCACTGTAATATATTATACTTTCATAGAATGAAACAATACATTTATAAATTCTGGTAGTATTTTATAAGTATTGGAAACATTATTCTAATAAAGCTCAAGTATTTCCAAAGGCAACAACATGCAGCTACCAAACAAGCATTCATAGATTTTTTGTTTCAAACCACTCTTAAATATTAAATTGATATCCAACG
This sequence comes from Entomobrya multifasciata, assembly GCA_034693345.1. Taxonomy (NCBI): domain Eukaryota; kingdom Metazoa; phylum Arthropoda; class Collembola; order Entomobryomorpha; family Entomobryidae; genus Entomobrya; species Entomobrya multifasciata. Next base: position 10,292 of record JAQFXM010007376.1, read on the forward strand.
CAAATTCACTTCATTAAAAGTCGAAACAAAGACAGTGTTTCATAAATAAAGGTAATGTTAGTATGATAAAATCGAACTCCTATGGTAAATTTTTAACGTAAACTTCTTCGGGCTGTACACGTGAACTTATTTTACTACTATTTCTCACTTTGTTCTCCAAAAATTAAGACAAGTTAGTTTTTAACACTTTAAGTCGCAATTTATACAATGTTCAAAGCAATTTGTTTTTGCATTTAAATATAATGCCTTCGTTACATAGCAATAAGTACATTTATGTAGGCTTGTTTTACTACGTACAATTCTAGGACAATTGTAAGTCAATTCTAGATAAATTGAGGTAAATTTCGACGTTAAACAAATTTCCAGTCAAATTTTGTATAATTAAGACTACTTTTTTAAAGGTATTGCCAGTACATTAGACAAAATCTTTGTGAGTACTGCTATGGTATCTTTCCCTATCGAAGCGGTTTTGTCAAAATTGCACAAAGCAGATAGTCAAAAGTGTATTTTTAAGGATATGGGAAAAATTTTACAAGACTTCAGTCAATTTGACTTGCTTTGTGAAATAGGCAACTATTAATTAAATTTTTTACAGTTTTTAATGAATCAAACGAATTTGAGCTGAGGACGTTTAGTTGCATTTTTACAGAACTTTTATGTTAAGTTCATTGTTTAGCTTTGATTTGGATTAATTGGGAATTTTATTGAATGGATCTTGAGCCAGTTGAGGTTTGAACTAACGATAAGTGGCTGTATTCTAATCACTGAAATATATTTCTGTGGAAATATCTTATTGCTTTATTTGTAAAAAACGCTTTTAAGGATAGATATTGTCTCCAAATTGAACTGATTGATATTGTATATTTTTAATTTCTATTGAACTGTGTCGTTGGATAAAAATCGTTTTGCTTGAATATATAGCATGATTTTTACATTCCTTGTAATCCTAAATTGCACCGGATTGTGTTATAGTATTTATTATCCTTAACCAGAAAATCACGATACAATTGTCAATTCTGGTATTTAGCATTTTTGGTATTATTTAGGTAACTATTTTATGTAGGTTTCAAATGATTGTGCTCAATAAACAAGTCGTAATTTTCAGATTGACATACTGAATACATCAGTCCGAAATGAAATTTATCAATCAAAGATCAAGAAAAAATCAAAGAGATTTTAAAATTAACCAAAGAAGAATTTCTTTTCAACTTAGACAATTTGGTAACAAGCATTGTGACTGATTAAGCATTGTTTTCACTTTGTCGAACAAGTTCAAAATTTGTTGTTGACCTTCCCAATCATGGTTGACACAGAAGTAAAGTCAATTATATATCTTGGAAAACGAGTCATTTTAGTTTCACAAATATAAAAACTCGCTTCACTAAAAATATTGATGTAAGCCTTTTACAACAAAAAAACACCAAACATAACATGATATCAAGAAACAATTTGAGATCCAACCAATAGCGGGTGTTATTTCTTGTCCCCAGAAACTCCACTTACAATCTTTGTGTAAAACTGACTACCAATTTAGTAGATAAGGCTTTTATAACTACTGCTATTATATCATTTTTTACAATACTATATTACGTTTATATTTTCTTAGTGACACTTTGTCCCCGATTTAGCTAAACCCCATGTTAAACG
>JAQFXM010007377.1:0-11938 GCA_034693345.1 Entomobrya multifasciata
GTTAAAAGATGGGCACACGTACTCATGGACAAGTGTAGCAATAAATGCAAATCAAGTAAAACGAATTGAAGTGGCAACGTCTATTTTTTGATTGATTAAAATTCAATATACATTTATTGGAGTTCTTCGTGGCATTTGGGGCGATGACGGAAAGAAAAGAATGAAGATTGTAAGGTAATCAATGATTATATGTTAGGTAGTTTCCTAGTCAGTTGCAGTCGGATTTTAAGTAAACTAATTCGGTTTCATACTAAGTTTTAATACGTTTTATGCCAGAAACTCCCACCTCCTATATTCTAATTAACGATTCAATGATTCCAAATCTTACGGGTTATAACTGATGAATTAAAATAATGAACTTCAAGCATGATGCAGGCCACGTGTGAAACTATAATAAATAATTAATTTTTATCGTTTATAGGGATCGGACATTTCATTGGGTATTTGATGTAAAATATTCATTTTTACAGGAATAATTTATCGTTTTTAGTGACAAACAAAAAATGAAGGAAACTGGTATAAATATATAAAGTGGTATTTGGAACTTTGAAAGCCTAAGTTTATATACATGAAAGTTACCATTTTAAATAAGTAAGACGTTTCTCGAAAAGACACACATCACACAAAACTGTTAACGTCTGTTCATCTGTCTGTGAAGAAGTTGTTCTGACAATATATTTATATATCTTAGATTATTTTCATTCTATAGTTCAATGAAGTACAAATTTAATGATTTAAAAGTGATTGAATCATTGCAATACAATATTTTTGCAAGGAAGATTTTAACATGCAAAAATGTGTTTCACCAAATATTTTAGCTTATTTGAAATAAAAATCCTTGCAATTTGAGATTTGATGTTTGTTTTAAATGTAACTAAATCCAATGTTTTGTTTGATTTTCTGTGAAAATTCGGTGGAATTATTTTCTGTGTAAGATATTGCAATTTATGGGTATATGCAGGCCAATATATTTAGAAGATCATGTGCGAAGATTTTATGTAAACAAAGTTTATGCTAACCAATTGTAGTATATTATTGGTCTTGTTCGAAAGTGCGCATTGATTTTTTGTGAATAAACCTATACCAAATGTACATTTAACTTCCTAGTAAGTTTGTCCACATGTTTGACACTTCTTAAAATATTTATTTTTACAACTGATAAAGGTCATGTGACTTATGTAAATACCAAATTTTTAGATGTCCACTTGTGTGGCATAATCTAATATTATCGCATTTTAATGACTGTCTCGAATCGCGACCTAGCAGGATGACGGCTATACTAAGAATCGAACCGTTATTTATAGTATCTCAACTATCACGACATGACTATTGGTTTTGATTTGTAGCTTGCATAATACTTTAATCATAAATCACAAAAATTTACAGGGTGAAAACGTTCAAATTCCAAGATACTTTATTGTATGTACAAGATCGATTTTTATTTTTGAGATTCGTAACGCACAGCAACAATCGGAAAATTACACAAAATTATTGGTTTGAACGGAAATTAACTTTTAGAAGATTGTAAACATAACAGTAAACATGGTTGACATTGCAAAGCGATGAACTTGAGTGATTAATGCAATATATTGTGAAGTTCTGCTTATTTACGAGTTATCAATGAAAAAATAAATTTTCTTCGATTTGTAGAGAGGGAAAGAGTCATGAGTAATGTGATGAGAATGGAGAAGAAGGACATTAATAATTTCTTGGATTAACTCGTGCTTGTCTACGTCTAATATTGGTTTCTTTGGTTCCTCCCTTTTTCAATATTAAAATGTTCAAATGTGTGAAGTAAATTGTAGCATAGCAACAACAGTTGCTGATATCATTGTTAGGGATTATTTTACGGATATAGAAAAATATACATAAAAATTTGACCACACAATAAATTGATTGAAAAGGATTATTGATTTGAGCTAAGTATTTTATGTGCTTGTTAAGCGGTTACGTTACGATAAAAAAATTTGCATAGAATTACATGGGTATCATAACAAAACAGTAATTTGCAAAATTGTTCACTCATTAATGGGCTCACGCACATTTTTTCCTGTTATTTAGAATGGCATCTCTTAAAAGTAGGCTTATACATTATATACCAATAGCCACGTCCACGGTTATCATAAACAATCCATCACAAAATTTTATCCTCGAGTTCAATACATTTTTACCGTGATTTACACGCTTGGGCTTGGAAACATGAGAGGTTGAATCTGACATGACATTATACTTTGTTGGCTTGGCTGTCGTGAAAAATGATTTGATTAGCATGATCATTTCAGAAAACTTATTGAATTAGTAAGAAAATCATAAATAGAGTAAAACAAGACAGCATAATGAATTTTTAAGTATTTTGGAATTTTTGAACAAAACAAGGAAGACAAATTCCAGTCTTTGAACAGTGATACGTGTTAAGCATAAAAGATTTTATTATACTTTTATTGCCAAAATTTAGTTTAAGCATGCAAATTTTCGATTGTAAAGTAAGCGCATAGTAAAATAGCCTGCAGATATTTCCATGCTGTAAATCAAACTGTAAAAATGTGGATTAAAATGAAGTGCATCTGCGGAATAATTGCAAAATGGGCCGTGGCTTTGACCTTGCCATTCAAAAATCAAGCATTGAAATAATCTTGCATGACATATGTAATTTCAATCACGTCATTTTATAGTTAGTTATTTTGTTGCCTTGCCACTAGCTTTAAAAATCATCTCAAAGCACACAAACAAACGAAGATTGTGTCGCCAAAATTTAAATTTATGCAACCAGTCCTTTTATACCTACTTTGACAATTTCGTAATTATAATCTTTGTCTTAAGTACATGCACCAGTGAGCATGGTCCAGTTTTCAAAATATGTCTGTATTTTTGCATAAAATTTTATCCGGTGGGTTTACGACCTGAAATATCCATCAAACGCACGATTTTGTACCATGTGCTGGAAAAGAAGATGAAGATTCTGTCTCGACGGCTACAAATAAGAGTGTGATAATTAAAACCATTGCCGCATATAAATTGTTGTATTATAGTAAATCATTATATGATAATGAAAACTGGATCTATTAAGATATACTTACAATTTGTGCATATATGTATGAATGTCTTCTGTATTTTTCGACCTGATATTACCTTTACAAACAGTTAATTTACAAGAAGCGCACACCACAGGATTGAGCAAAATTTACAAGCTGAAAACATCATGAAAGCTGATTCGATATAATTGAGTAGTCTATTTTGCAATGCCAATCAATACAGCAAAAAACAGATAAACACACGTTGTGGTAGGTTGCAAATATATGTATTGAAGTATACGCTGCCATAGTAATAATAGGCATAATTTCTTTATTTAGAGGAAAATAGTAGGTTTATATTTTACTGAATAATGTTGAATTGCAGAGTAAAATATCTTGCATACCACTCTTATCATCACATCATAACTCCATGTCACGTGAAAATGTAGACCCTTGCGCACGTGGGTACTCTAATTAAAATTATTTTGGTATTTGCAAATAAACGTTTAGAAGTGAATCATTAAAAACAAAAAACACTGCTTCCAACATTAAAAAAATCATGTGCAATAGAGTTACATTGATTTGCTTGTAGGTTGCTCACCTTTCCGCTGCTACTAATAAAGATTTCTTAATAAATTTGATAACAAGAATTCATTCATTATTTACACTTCATCACCATCATACATTATTTATATAAAATAAATTGCCCAATTTTGCATATTTTTGGATTTGCTGTCGTCCAAAAACGAACAACAAAGGAGATCCCCAGAAAAAACGAATCTGCCAGGAGGATAAATCCCTGCTGGTATGAAATCAATCAATAAATCTATTAAGTGGATAAAATTCACTTGGAACGATATCAGTAATAAAAACTCAATAAAATTCATAGAATTTCTTAATACACAGTTATTAATAATAAAGGACACCAAGATACCAACACCCAAGAAGGTTTTTGACTCAATTAAGATGATTGGTGGGTTGAGTTGAGCAAGAAAAATGTAGAAGTTCCTTTCTTATTTTGAAATGATTTTTACTACTGTTACTGAAGCAATCATCTACCTGATTTGCATGAATCCATCAATCCATATTGCACTCGATAGCATATTATGCATCTAGCTTTTAGCAAAATCTGTAGCCACTCATCCTGTCAGTTTTCCAACCCTTTTTAATAAGTACTGATTGAAAAGTGCGAACTGATCACTCACATCAAAAATTATACAACTGCCGAAGAGCTTTGCTAAAGGGCTTTGCTCTGTATTAAAATACCTATATACATACATAAACATGCCCACATACTACCATAGGAATCTATACTCTCTTTCTTTCTGATATCATATAATCTGATCTCCTGCTGATCACTTCTTGTCTTGCTTTTTATGGCCAATTTTACAATCCAATTGTCTGTTTAAAAATGAAAAGAATCTTAACTTCTAATCCTAATAAGAACATTAAAAACACGACAACACGCAACTTTGTAAAGGTGGGCGATGACAACGAAGTGATTCGATAGAATTAGAAGAGCTGTCTGCTCAAGTTTTAGCATGGATGCTTCTTCTGGTGATGAAGCGAACATGATTGACAACGACTTTATACGCAGAATATTGTAACATTCACATTTTATACTTGTTTATGATTTCTTTACGTGACAAAACATCACACTTTCTTCTTTTTCTGGTAATTAGATATTTGTCTCAGGTTGCCCACATGGCGCTCCAGGCTTTCTTTGTTCTATCTTTTGTCATGATTCAAATCGTTTTTAAATAGATTTCAGCCATAGTTTAACTCTAATTTAGCTATTCTAAGCAATTTCTTGATATGTATCGCAAAATCGTTTTTTAATTTTTCTAATGAAGAAATTCATCATGGATAAAACAAATGGAAAAATTTAAGATTTGTTGTAAAAGATACTGCGAAAAATTACCTTCGTTTTTGGGCAGTAATCTATCATCATTCATTATAATACTTTTTTCTCCGATTGCCATTGCAATACAAGCTCACATCTAACCTGCCTACCTACACTCCTCCTTTTGTTGTTGTTGTGTTATCATTGTAATTCAAGGCACTGTATTTTTGATAACGACAAGAGATAATGATGATTATTTTGGTGTTGGATTACAATGTGGGCTAAAATTGTGTTAAAATGTCGTAAACGCATATGTTCTGAATATTCATGAAAGGTTTGGTGTCATATTTTTCCTGTAATGATCTAGTAATATGTAACATGTATGTAGGCATATTATGTTTTTATTTTACATTTTAGTATACCGTGTAAAATGTGTGTGCGTGTTGATCTGGTTCTTATTGTTGTTACCATTGAATTGATCATGAATGACCATCATTGCTGTTTGATATTGTCTTGAATTAGAATTTTAGAACGTATGGAATCAGAAAACTCAGGAGGAGAAGATGTAAAAGTAGTAGTCTGTAATTATCGGGATGTCTTATTGCAATGTAAATTATATAACAAAGTGCAACAATGCAATCAAATCAGAGAAGAGATCAATATCGCCTTCTTGTTTGTTATAGATCATTTACATGCGTTCAAGTAGGATTATTTGGAATTATTTATTTGGATTTTTATCATTTTCTATTCATTCCTTCATCAATAGTTTTTCTCTCTCTAATCAATTTTTGGTCGCCTTTTTTGATCTGAATCTAAATCTGTGAAGGCGAAGAGAAATGATTTAATTAATACCTTGCACAATTGATAACATAATAGTAATGGTCGTAAAAATTACAATTTGGAATGCAAATTTTTCTTGGGCTAGGGATTGTACTGTGCGTAGTTCATCACTGCCGCTTTGTAAAGTGTAAATGTTAATGAAATGGGCAACTTTTTTATAAATTTTTTTATGCATTTATTTTTTTATAGATGAACTGATCCGTTTGGGTTGCAACTTATTGTAAAACTTGATTTCTTATTGTTTGCTTGTATATATATTTTTGAAAAAATATTTGTGTAAGATTGATTAACTGTGATATTGCAGTTGTAATATTTTCTGATTTTGTAAACTGATAAAGTATTTTTTAAATTATGCTTTATTGGATTTACGGGACCTGACTGGCCATAGGCCACTGCATTGCAAAAATTAACTGCAATTAGAAATGGATTATATTCCAACAATATTAATTGTGTAATCCAATAAATACAGAACGATCAGAAAAGAATTGCATATGAATTACAACATTGACATTTGTCAAAAAGCTACACTAAAGATTTTAAAATGGTATATCATTGATTCAAGATGAATGGCCAAAACACAATAAAAAATGACTAAAATCAAGAATGACACAAATGAAAACATACGAGTTCACGTAAAACCATTGTGGACGACGGAATTAGACCCCTATAAGTCATGTAAGACGGCACCATTAGTTTTTCGAATTTGCTTACGTTCTATGTTTGGATATTTGGCTCACAGTTTGGATTCTCTAGACTGCAAAGTGTGATGTGCATACCTTGTTTGAGGCAATAAAGAAGCCGACTATGATTGTGCAGTCGACTTTGATTTGAAAGCAAGAACAAAGTGGAGAAATCGTTTGTTACAAATTGCATTTTTTACATTGATTTCAAGACGTTAAAGGTTCATTGTTGAGTTGAAATTGAATTTAAGTAACGTTGACCGATATGGCTATCGTCATCCAGTAAAGTTATCTTCTCTAAAAGCTCCTTTGTCACCACGCACACTTCACTGGTTCATAATATCTTTGTTTTACGTTTGGCTAATGATTAAATACCAAGCATGTCACGTAGATCGTCCAGCCAATCCGGCAAAAAATTAGGCAATTTATCATTTTCCAGGTAGTCCGTGAAAATATGACTAATTATTACACATGCATGGCTTTGGATTGAGTTTGAGTAGGGGTCCAAACAAGGAAAGGCTCCATTTTTGGTTTCATGGTTCCGTCTCGACCCCATTTTTTTCGTTGAAAACAAAGAGCAAACATTGTCGATTAAGAATTTTCTGAAGCGAAACAATGAACAAATGCCAATTATCGTATCCTCGCCTCCCAAGAGATCAGTGGCGAACTCTAATAATTACATGGTGTTCAGTGTTAACTGACACAATTAAGAATAAGAGTACTAGCTTACAATAAATTGTTATTCGTTCATTCATTTACCCGCAAAATGCTCAATGCTTATAGTTCAACTTAAACATGACCGCTCTTCTACAAGAGCAATAGGAAAACCATGGTCGCCACATATTGGTATGTGTCATCACATCAACATTAACATCAGATAAATTGTTGAGGTGATGATTGTTAACCTTGGCATATTGTAAGTAAAGTAACCGTTGATTATGGAATAGGGTATAATGAGTAGAAGTTTTAATTGGTATTGATAGCAATTCACGCCTTGTGAAATAACAGGAACTACATTCTCTCTGCATAAATGATTAACTCAATCTACCAGACATTTAAACACGTTCACAAAAACGACTTAAAATGGTAACTTGGGGAATTACAGAAATTGAAGCAAACGACAAAATGCATGCATGCTCGTCAACAAAATGATGACAAGAGGGATAACAAAGATAAATTACAAATTAATTGCCTAAGAATGCGTGTACAATGCAGTAGGTAGTTGTAACCAAGTTACGCAATATATTATGCAGCAGTGCATTTATCCAACCCCTAATTACCCAAAATACTTATTGAACCACTTTTTCAAGTAATTTCAAGGTCGCCTTACATTGTATGACGTGTCGTCTGGCATGGTGCACTTTAAACGTTACAAAATATTGTTCAATTTTCTAAATATCCGTTGACAACCTCAACAAACTGCTTTGTCGTTCTACTTAATTTATAATAATTTTTAAAACAATCGATTAAGGAGTTTATATTATATTATGTACACTTGACGCACCTCTCTTTTAATTTTCACGCGACCATGCTGTAATGATACAAAATATGATTGATTTGATAATTCTAAAAGGCAAAATACTTAATATTTTATATTTGTTATTCTGTTATACGAATGTTGCACTTTTATCAGACTTTAGGCAATAAATCGACTAATCCATTTGTTATTTTTTGAATATAATTTAATCTGGACGGCATATAATGCTAGTGGCTTGACTTTTGGTTTGTGGTTGACCTGACCTATGTGGTGTACAGGGATGTTGAAATACCTTACTGACTGACTTACTTTGATTAATAGAATCGGTTCCCCATTTCTAAAGAAGGGCTAGGTTAACTTCAGAATATCGGATAGATAAGTACATTTTAAAGTATTTTTCATACTAGATGTAGTTTTCAAGATAAAATTTTAATTCCTTCTTCTTGAATAAACAATTATACCTAAAAGCAAATAAGATAACCAAAGAAAAACAGTTCATTCAACATATTTTAGATCAAGTTCACTGATGAACGTCCTTCATGTGACTTTTGAAAGGTGCCTTAAAAGCAAACACTGTAATTCTGTAATTGGTACTCACTGACAGATGAAGAGAAGATAAATCATATTTTTGTAAACAGAAAAAAAGCAGTTTCATTTTCTTTATTTGATTTGAAATTATGTTTATTTTGGTTTTGGTACAAAGAACGACAGGGGAGGGCATATAGTATTGATGGTGACGGCGACGGGCGATTGCATAACTTGTTTCATCCCTTAATTAGTGATTTTAAAGACAATGGATGACTCTTGAAATCCTACAACTACTTGTGTTACACTTTAACACAAAATTGTTCGTTTAGTACTGCTTGTTGTAGAAGTGTCTAGTGAAATGGTGAGTTCATTAATTTCTCATTGGGATCTGTCATTAGCTTACTTTAATCAATGAAGAGTGCGTAGTCATCATAACTTGTAACTATGTTTATGCATACCAAAATTTATGAGGGCGACGTATCGCCAAGTTGCCACTACGCTGTAAGTCAAGGTAACACTTTAGATGAAAACAGCTTTACAAAGTTACCAGTTTTGTTTACAGCAAACTCGCTAATTGCGCTTATCATTAAGTTATCACATCATATCTCCCTTTTGCAAAAAAAATATAAAAGGGTAAAGGGGTGAAAATGAGAAACAAAACAAAAAAAAGACGCGACATCATAAAAATGATAAATTTGAGAATTTAGATCATCTTGATACTTGTTCAGCATTAATACTTCCAACGTCAATAATACATTTAAATGAAGAAAAACAACTCGTTTTGTAATTAAGTAATTTTAGCAGTTCCAGTATCCTTTCTTGTACGAACAGACAAGCAACGAGCACGAAGAACTAAAATCGTAAACGTTCAGATAAGCGAAATTTTAAAATTATCAAATAATCTTTGATTCCAGCTCATTATACAAGAGCAATGCACCGATTAATTGCAGTATTGCGCGTATTGTAACAATAACGGCAGTAATAAAATGCAACGGATAGCAATCAACCAATCAATAAAAACAAAGTTGAAGTGCATTGAAATTTTGGCAGCTAATGAAAGTAGTTGCTTTTCAAGTTCAGTAGTTCATCTCCCTCTAATATAACAACTAATATTTTATCACATCACATCGTTCGATTACTGTACGAACGTAACGAAGTGCATATCAATATACTGAAAAGATCTTAACTCAATTTAATGGATATCTGCACATTACTCATGCGAAATGATAATTTTATTTATGCCATGTACTGAATCTTGACTGACCAAAAACGTTTTAATAAAAATTCTGCTAATAAGTCAATCCATCTAGCATCTAAACGAATGACACTAACCAATAGCCTAACTAACTAACTAAATAGAGGTGTCTTTTGTTCGAGGGATGTCTTTTATTATTGTCAATTGTGCATAACAAAATGGATTGACGTGTATATACCCATTCATTAATATCTGTACAATTACATTTTCTCCTACGATTGTGGTTGATATATGCCATTCCATTACATATGAATAAATTAATTACCGATTTTATAATAACTGAACATAATGATATCCCTCCCCTGTCTGTTCTTGACTTTAAAAATTTTCAACAATCGTCAGTTGTCATTAAAATTAAATAATTCTCTACTATAGTATCATTGTTGTTGATTGTTGATACCTTCAAACAATCCCCAAATGTCTACACAACCTACAACTTAACTTTTCTAGCCCACTGTTGACTGTATAATTATAGACTGAATTTTTCTTGTGACTGCTCCAACGATCAAGATCAGTGAGTGCATTTCTTCGTATCAACATCAGCAGAGGAACTTTTATTGCTGTTATTGCCAATTGTAATTGACATTATCTTGTGTAATCCATGATGTACGTATGCACTTAGGTATATGAACTTGACTTAAATAATTATTAAAAACCAAATCTGACCGATTATGTACATATGCACATATGTGGAAATGACATCACTTTTGTCTTGTGACTTGCTCCATTTTTTAGACCTGCCCATCTTAAGTAATACAAAATGTTACATGTGTATTTTGTGGCCGGCTAGTAGATCGCAAGGCAAGAAAAAATAAGAAAAAAGTGATAAAAAATACGAAGCATCAACAATAAATTAAAAAAGAGTAATAACAGCAAGATTCCTTTCGTTTTTTCTCTGAGAAAGATGCATTACATTGACATTCAAGTGCACAAACTTCTATTAAAACATGCTCTTCTTATTTGTTGATGTTGGCGAGAAGTGGTAATATATTTTTTAAATGTTTGTCTACATGTTTTTATACTTTTGTTGGCCTGCTCACTTGAGCATTTTTTATATACAAAGTATTGTGAACCTTTATGGTTGTGTGTCGTTGTTGGATCCGAACCTTTGACTTTCGTTTCAATTATTTAATTCGTAATTAAGCCATGGCCTCCCCGTCTGTTTTGAAAGTCGTAATCGTAAGCTTTGGATACATCTTTAATGAATTCAATGAGCGAGAATGGTTTTATGTTGGAGACGTTAATAATCCCATCACTGTCATTTTAAATGTTGCATTCATAAAAAGGCGTATTTGGATAATATATCATTCATGTTCAATGCTGGTAATCAAAAGAAAAAATCTTGCTTAAACGGTCTGTCATTTATTTTCACCCTTATTTTAACCGGTGTTCTATTATCCTTCGTCTTCTCTGTGACATTTTGCTTTGTTCATGTTCGACTAGGAGTAAACTCAATTAAAATATTAAATGGTGGTGGCGGTTGAATAAATGAGAAAATTATAAGAAAACAATTAGATCAGCAAAGATAACTGCTCTGTTGAAGAAATAAATTGCGAATCAAAACTGAAACATATCGATATCACATCAAGTGGCACATTTAACATTTTATCGTCCCTTAAGGCACCCGTATTCTTGTGAAATATGAAGGGTGGGCAGTGCAATTCTGCATTGTAGCCCTAACCACAACACCAGTGTGATGACCCACCCACCCAGTTTGTCTGTGTCAGATTATTTCTGTATTCAATTGAATCGCTAGACATATTTCATTTTTTGTTTAAGAATTGACCAGACACATAGATGACATGTTGTATAAGTTAAGATGACTTCCTTTCATTATCAGGAGTCCATTTTAATAATATACAAGAAAAAAGGTACATATTTTTCTGCGGTATTGTAAATTATAATTTGGATTAAAAGCATGATGAACTGAATTAGTTGCAATGCACTCATATAACAGCAGATATGAATATTTATATGATGAATTCTGAATTGTATTCTTCAAGATTCTAATTTAATCTGGCACAAAATTATGTTATAAATACGAATTGGTTTGACATTTGAGATGATAACACTCAATAAAGGATGACTCATGACAACTAATTGGACAAAATTCAATGGCAGTTTTTAATGTTTTCAATTCGTTACCAATACCAATAATAGGTTAAGTTTTGACTTAGTAAACGTTAGCTTAAAGATGGAGGAAATGTTGTATACGGCAACTAAAACTATTTAAGAAAGCATGTCAATATGATGGCGAGTATATATCTCAGTTATATATAATTTTCTTTCTGATTCTCTTCCCAC
>JAQFXM010007378.1:0-11938 GCA_034693345.1 Entomobrya multifasciata
AACTTCACAATGTTCTCAATGCTTGTTCAGCGTGCATTCAATCGAATGACCACCAAATAGTCAGGGCGAAGTGATACAAAAGATAGTCATGTTGCTTGTAGCATACATGCCACTATAACCGCATTTGAACATGATAAAGCAACTTGAAAATTTTCATTTGGTCTGAAATGGTGCAACTTTCGGTGCATGCGTGGTAGTTTAAGTTTTCATTTAAAATGGACCAGCTACATGCATACCTATAATTGACCATGGTTAGTGGTTTTTCATTGTTGAAAAAGTATAACAGTATAGTGACTTTATTGTCTAACTCTTATGTAATTCATAGCTCTAAAAGTGATTCCATAGTTTGCTGGTTTTTATCAATCTCTGCACTGATGCCTTACATATGCTGAAATCGTATGTTTATGTGCTATGTTGTTATTGGCGGTTACACTTGGTCATAAGGGTCTGGAGCAGTGCCCGTATCGTATTACCTAAACGATAACGCCTAGATGGCTTGACCTAACCTCCAACGTTCAACAACTTAATAACTGGAAATCTAGCTGCATTTCTGATGAATGTCACTTAAATTAATTAACAGAATACTTATTTTATTGCGTGCCTAAACCATATTTTTGATGCAATTATTACTGTGATATAAATTATCACGGTTTCCACGTGTGTGTAATGTGTACTTGAGTATATTTATCAGCTAAATTATGATTATTTCGGGATTCACTGTGTCTTTAAAATAAATGATGACATTCAAAAATCCCTAACAGAATGAGTCGTTTTAAGTTAACGTATATCTTGCATTTTAGGTACGACTTTTTTTTAAATTTAATTGAATAGAGCATCCCTCAAAAAGTCAGGTTTTTTCATATTCTGTGAGAATTATACCTTTCCTTAGGCAAATCGTCCGCAGCTTCCTGCACAGCTTAGTGAGGGACGCGCACGGACGGAAAATGAGCAAAAGTTTGGGAAATGTGATCGATCCGCTGGACGTGATTCGCGACATTACGCTGGCCGAGTTGAATAGGCAGTTGGAGAAGGGCACGGCGGCGGGGGGAAGGGATGTCGAGTTGGATGTGGGCAGGAGGCGAAGTCAGAACCCGTAGTTGCAAGTCCATTAGGCCTAATTGCGAGGATTGCGTCATCAGCGAGGTCTTGTCGAATTCTAATCGTAAAAAGTAAACTAGGATAGGTCTAGTGAACTAGAGAGAAAGTGGAAAGAGCTAGATGGCAATGTTGTATGCTAGTAAATCCTAATTCATAAGAGCTCCATTAGCCCTATCCTATCCGACATTCCTCGACGCTAGCCCTATCAACGTCTGAGCATGCCAGACTGCTTAGCGTAGCACCTTTCTTGTGCATGCACTGAGAGTCAACGACAAGAGCCAGCCAAGACGAAGTGCGGCTACAAGCCAACTTGCTTGAAAGGATTATCACTGCACTGTTTACCTTTTTATCTATTGCTTACCCCTTGCGCTTGTCATTTCCACAAGTGGAAGTGCAAGTCTTGCATTGAATAAATCCACGAACCATTAATGGTCATTTTAATGATTTGCTTTATCATAAATAAGCGGCATACAACTATTTACATCATCAGTCATAATTTTTATGAATTCCATGGAACATTACTATCGTTTCAATTAGATCCATCCTTGTTTCTAAATTGAAGATATTTTTAGTCAGCATCGTCATTCTCAGTCGACAGTTATTTTTATTATGAGCAAACACTTTATAGACAGGCGTTGTCACTGCAATAGCGGAGCAGGATATCGCACAGTCATTTTTTAATTAAGTTGGAATGTCTGTCAAGTCCCTTTCAATAAATTTTACGGTAGCCCTCAGTTTATATCAAAATCTGCACGACACTTCTAACTGAAAAATTAAATAGAATTGCCCATTTTAAAAACAACAATAACTGTATAAGTAAATTCTATTTATGTATTCCACTTGCACTGCACTGAAAGACTTTACTGCATCGCATTTTGCACTGCGGTTCAGTCAGCACTGCAATGTTGACTCATTCAGCAGTGGAGATAAATGACGATGATGAGAGTGTGAAATGTAAACAAGAGAGTAGTGTTCACAAAAAAGAAGCGACTTGTTTTTGGAGCGCAAGCTGTTTGTTGTGTTTGTTTGCCCCAAAAACCAATTGCCAGCTGGCTTTTCCCCTAGACGACTTTGAGCTATGTAACCGGCTCTATCTACTTTCACTTTTTCATCTGCATTAGCTAGAAATCTAGTCGACAAAGTTGGATAGCGAGGGATAGTGTTCAATAGCCTAGCTATCCAAGTCCATTTGCATGTCTCTCCTGTGTTTCCATATTGTAGCTAAAAAAGATGGAATCATTCCCTTCATGACACAAACAAAACTCATAACTCGATACAAACCACAACAGCACGAATGTGAAAATAAAGTCCATTTTTGGTTCAGTTGCCTTGTCTTAAATACATTTTATGAATATTTCTTCGTCAATATTGCTATAAAATTCTTGCAATCAAACTTCTAAAGTTTGCAGTTGTGTTATTTATTTCCAGTTTTGGTTGGGATTTCCACAAAATTGATTGACACTTGAACCAACGGCTAAAGACAGTATCATTCGAAATATATATGCATATATATGTGCGTGTTAAAATTTGAAATCCGACGACTGCTTGATGCAATTTAAAAAAGCACTCATAAGCTGAAAAAATTGTCTGGATGTTAGAATAAGTTTTCAGACATAATATCCGGACACGCGAATAATATTTTTTTGGCATGAAAACAGACACGAGGCATTTCAATAAAATCCTGAGTAATACGATAGTTGGCCGTATTAAATATGCTTCCTCATTCTTTATATATTGCTGCATACTTGTGATGTAGACTTTTATGTAGGAGTTGTAGATAATTTGGTTTAAGTAAGGAGAGCTTATCTTTTATTATTTTATTCTTTTTTATTTTTATGAGCTTTGATTTGAGTTGCATAAATAGAAAGTGTATGATAAGCGATTATTGGTCTAGCAAATATGAGTTGCACTTTGCCCCAATCGAAGAAAAAGAGCTTGCAAAAAAGTCTCCAATATATGCAGGACGATGTCTCGTAATTAGAATATTATTCATTATTGTTTTTTAGTCGATCATAAAGTGAGTTTTGTAAGTTCGAAAAACCAATTATTTTCCTTACATGATATCCTGATAAGCCAGCTTACCTAACATAGCTCTCGGAATTGATGGTTTTACTTATAACATAAATATATATTCATTTTTATCTTGCCTCGACGGGGCTTCCATATAATATTAAATTGGTTTGCAGACCTTTCCGCTCTCATTTTAAACTCTTTAATTTAAAACCAGAAGTAATTTATTTTGCGCGTGTAAGTTAGCAATCGATGCTGTAGATGGATCTATTCCGATCTGGAAACTTCTTCTAAAAGCAAAAATACGTGACGTATTCCAAATCAGCATGTGAATTCATTTGAAGTCTGCATAAACCTGGAAATCTTAAATCTGAACTTAAAATATTTCAAGAAACATAGTAAGACATACCTAGCACAGTATAGCCAGACGATTTCTTGGCTGATTAAATTTCCCTCAACGAAATCAATATTTCGAATTTGGGACGGATTTTTTAGTCATAGATACCAAACTATAAACATACACGAATACACTAAAATGGCAAAAGCTAAGAACATATTCTTTATGTTTTTAGTACCGATGTTTGCCATCTACAATGACAGCAAGGCAATCGGTAATAATTGTACGATTCAATTTATTTTATTGGAAGAAGCAAAGCCAGAGGAATTTCCAGAAATTACATTCGATGGTAGACGAAAAGAAAATCCGCAGATTAAGGAAAGTTTAGAGCACAACATAAACAACCAAATGTCTACAGGAATCGAACTAAGGGATTTGTTTACACACATACACGGACTTGCAACCAAGAACTGTTTTCTAGCAATTGACAACTGGAAAGGCGTTGACATAGATCAAACAGCAGCAGTGCCAACAGTAATACGGAATTTGCAAAACGTGCTTAGCCACAGAATAGTAAATCATAGGGGAAAGACATATGATGTTCTAGAAACAATGTTTGTGCAAAAAGAAACAGCTAACCAAATCGGAAATAATTCCAAAAATCCATGCATTCGGAACTATAGTCTCCAATACTGCCAAGCGTCAAAATTTTACCATCCGCTAATTACAGTAGACGGAATAAATAATGCCTTTTGTGCATATCTAGTTCACGAAAGGTTTGTTTTCAATTCAAAGCCTTGGCAATGTGAAATTTGGCTCAATATTTTCATACCAAAAAATGTGATCGGCAATCAAAAAACTCCAGACGTGTTTTGGTATGACTACGATATCGAGCTTAAATTTATGCCAAGCTTACGGCCCAAAATATATATCATGATTCATTCCAAAAATACAATTGAATACAAGTCGCTCGAATTGCTCAATTGGTTTGTGCAACCTCCTGCACACATTCTAAATTCATGGAAATGGCTTCAACGAACCGACTATTCTGTTCAAAATGTTGTGCACGTTTTAAGCCAAGTTGTTTGCACTAGAAACAAATTAAATAATCCGTTTCGTCAACGTTGTGAAGATTTGCGTTCGAGTCTTGTATTTTACTGCAAGAATTGTCAAACGTTAGTTACGGCAACACCAGTGCAAATAAAATTGCTTTCATTTCAATATATCATTTCACTCGATAAAATTCGGGAGACAAATCCTTGGGATTTAGATTTTAGATGTGTTTTTGCTCCAGAACCATTTAGTTTGTGCCGACAAACACCGCCTTTTATGGAAGCTAATTTCGAAGCCCTTTTAACGCCATTAAAAAGCCTTCATTCAGTAAAGAAAAAGTATTCTGATAAAATCCAAATTCTAGGATTTGTCTATGCGTCAGTTCTTTTGAATATACTTGGAAACGTAACAATATCTAACGACATACCAGATTTAAGTGATACGCTTAATCGTTGGAAATTTTACTTGAAAAGAAGTGTTGAGCTTCAAGCAAATATGGATGGTGGCCATACTGGGGCATTGGAACTTGAAAGTAAATTTTCACGGCTTCGATTTGTGAGCTGTGGTTCCAAAGGGCTTACAAGTTTACAATTTCAGCAGTTTTTTAGCGTTTTTGAAAACAATGTGTGGATTTGCATTTTTGTGGCGACAGGGAGCCTCTTGTCTGCAATGAATTTGCCAATACAAAGAAGGTTCCGATTAGAATCGTTGAGCAAAATGGTTTATCTTTTCAAAGTGTTGTTAGAACAAGGGGACCCATTTCCGGGAAAATTTCTGAAAACAAGTTACTTTAGATTTCTAATTAGTGGAGCACTTTTGGCGGGCCTGGTGATAAGTAATGCTTTTAAAAGTACTAATGTTTATAACGTTGTGTTGCCAAGAATGTTGCTGCCGTTCCGAACATTAAATGAGCTCTTAGAGTATGACTTCATGGTCTACAGTAAAGTAGCGATGATTAATTATTGGATAAATGGTTTGGAAGATGTCCTGGAACCTACAAAATTCTATAATGATGGCGAACATATGTATTCGGCAATAAATAACAATGCTAACACAGTTGCCTACATATTTAGTGAGATTAAACTTCGTAAAATGAGACCTTCCAGGCTTAGAGAAGATGAGAAATTAGTTTCGTATTATTTTAATAAATCACAACCACATCCAGGAACATTCCCAATTCTTGTGGAACCCTTGGAGATTCTACGACCGCTTTTGCAAATTGGTCAAATTACTTTAGAATTAGTTCAGGAATCTGTTCTTTCATCTAATTTCAATTTCTTTCAAAAACAAGAAAAATTTATATTAGATGATATCAAGAAATGTAACAAAACAGCTTGGCTTTTGCCGGATTACCAAGCACAACAAGTTTCGAGAACTTTGCATCAATTCGGAAATCACTCAGATGTCGGTGTTAGTGCGTTACCCCAAATGTTTGTTAATGTAGTCTTTACCAGCCATATGCCATCATCCATACTTCTAAAAACTTCATTGATTCCCAACACAGGATTGTTGAGCTGGTGGTCTGATTTAATTAATCGAACAGATCTGGTAAGACGGATAGAAAGTAAGCCGCCTGAGAAGCCAACCATGTCGGGAAATATTCAAGTAATATTTCTTTTTGTTGGGATAGGATTGCTACTTTCGTTAACCAGTTTTATTCTTGAGTGTCATGAATTTATATACAAACTTAGTTGTGTGGCATATCAGCTAAGCAAATTTATAGTTTTGTGGATGCTTGAAAAAGTTAAAATATAAATATAATACAAAGTATGATAAATAAAATGTCAAATGGTGACAGTAATTAAGTTGTGTTCTGTTTTCTCCTTGAACGTAAAATGCAGATGTAAATAAATAATCTTTTTAAACTTTAAAAATATATAAATCAAAATTTATGGAGTGAAATGATATAGAGCTTGTTTAAATAAAGGTGTCACTTTTTCGTCAGCATATTGTAGAAAAAATTCTTTGTACGAAATAATTAAATTCAACGATATATGTTGGTATCTGTTATTGGTCCTGGAAGAACTTCGCTGATACATGGAAGAAGCTTGACGACCATTATATTTCTGATTGAGTTTGGAGCAGTTTACAAAATGAAAGGTTAAAAGAATGTAGGGACATTGCTTTTTGCTGCACGTGGAAGCAATAAGGAAGTCGAAAGCCTTTTAATGTCAATTAAATTGGACATTTATGAAGTAGATGATTTTAGACAAACGCCTCTTCATAAAGTAAGATTCACAAAAAGCTGCGATATTTTGGGTATGACAAAGTATTTACAGGATATTGGAGCTAATGTGTCGACTAAGAAAAAATAGAAAATACTGTAGCACATTTATTTGCCCTCACTGAAAACATTTCTTCGGGTGATATTTATGCATGACAAACGGAATGTTAAATATTGGACGCGCTCAAATTTTTGTTGTGGGTGGTCACCTAGATAGGACAACAGTACAAATTGCAACTCAGAGATAACATCTCGTCAAGCACACGATCTAAATGACACTGGAATCTGATGTCAGAAGAAGAGAGAGCGTAGCGGAGCAGGCCGGTAGGGCAGCAGGATTCCTCGTGTATGTACGAAACGTTCTCTCCTTTTTTCTCAAGCTCGCGGTATAATACGTTTTGAGAGCACGCCGCCGACTTTAATCAACTACAAATTAGAAATAGTAAACATTTGTTTTACAGAAAAATGGATACATATTTGTTAGTATGTACTCAGAGTTTTTTACGAATGCTTAATAATCATGACTTTTTTTCAAAATCTCTTTAGAATAAAATCCAAACTTACACAATTCCAGTTTATGACATTACCAAATTTTGTTGTCTTTCGTTATGAACGAGCAACTTGGCAACTTTTATTTATTCTGTACTAAACATAGAATATCAATGCTCATGAATTGCAACATAAGTCAACCGTCATATACAAACATGAGATTCATTCTTACTGGCATTATTTGACAATAACAGAATTAATATTTTATAACAGGAACTCTGGAGACTTCACATATAAAATATAACCTGCGTTGTTTCTTTTAAATTAGTACGACATCGTTTAATCCCAAATTGTTTTGGTCGCATAATCTTTAAACGATGGAGGCAGGTAAGTGTTATTACAACGAAAAAAGGTCAAAGTCGTAGCCCTTAAAATGTATAATTGTAATTGTAATTGCCAAATTTATTCAAGTTATTCATAGAGTATCGACATACATATTATAAAAAACTTAGGAAAACAAAGTTCATAACGTACTACATTTGGTAAACGTTTGTTTGCATGAACATGTACCTTCAGCGAATAAAATAAAAAGAGTAAAATATATATAATTTAAGTCATAAAATAAACATTTGTATAATTTAACATCAAACAGTGAACTAGTAGGATATTTTTCCTGTGACCAGTCTACATTTCTCGTCTATAGAGAAACTGACTTTGGTTACATCCGTAAGTTATTTATATGTAATGTAGCATGTTGGTTGTTCGTTTGTCTAATATCCATTTGTGTATCATGGTTTCGAAAGTACTGAATCCTTGGGACTTCTTGATATTTGGAGGAAGGCTGTTCCATAACGAAATTCCTCGGTAGGAGAAGCTGCTCCTTCCAAATTCAGTCCGCATTAAAGGAAGAATAAAGTTGTCTTCTTGCTTTGAGCTGCGATTTGTATCAATACGTTTCTGAAAATATTCGAAACATTCTGAAACTGGAGATTCTTTCCAAATTTCCTTGTAGATATAGTTTAGAGTGTACATTTGTACACGTTCGTGGCAAAGAAGCCAATTCAATTGCTCTAGACTATCGATTTTAGTCATTTTATGTTTTTGTTTTGCACGAACTACAATTTTTGCTGTCCTTAATATAATATGGTTGATTCTTTTTAGTTTTGTGATCGGCAAATCTCCCCAAATTACAAGACAATAATCAAGTTTAGATAATATTAAAGATGTTGTGAATACATGTCTCCATTTAGGGGTAAAATATTTTTTATGACGATTTATCATGTATAATCTTTTCGTCATATCTTTACAAGTATTCTCATAGTGTTCCTCGAAACTTAATTTATCGTCTAAGATTATTCCTAAATATTTAAACTCTTGCACAAACTCTATAAACCTGTTACTAATTTTGAGTTTTAAACTGGCTGGTCTCGAGTTTCTGCTTCGAAATAACATGCACTTCGTTTTTGCAATGTTGATTCGCATGCCATTATTTTTGCACCAATTTTGTAGATTTGTCAAATTTGCTTGTAGAGTTTGTTGTATTTCCTCCATGGTGTCGCCGGATGCAAATATGGCAAGGTCATCGGCGTAATACGCGTATTCACAGTTTTCAAAAATTTCATTTGTGTCATTAATATATATAGAGAAATTTAGTGAACTAACCGATGACCCCTGGGGGGTCCCTTGTATCATCCCCAGGGGGTCAGACTTCACTCCATTTTTACAGATTATTACTTTTCTGTTTGTAAAGTACGATTGTAGTAGTTTTAGCACGTTTCCTCGTATTCCGTACTTAAAGTATTTTTGAAGCAGTAGGTTGTACTGAACACAGTCAAAGGCTTGCACATAGTCTACAAATATAACTCCAGTCATTTTCTTGTCATCAGAGTTTTTCTTTATTTTGTCGGTTAAGACAGCGATTGCACTTTGAGTAGATCTGTGCTTTCTATAGCCATGCTGTTCTTTCATTAGAACATTATTGTTTTCGAGATAATGCGTTAGTCTCATAAAAAGAATGTATTCAATAACTTTGGTAGTTGTTGGTAGCACAGATATTGGCCGATAATTTTTCACATCACTACGTTCACCCTTTTTCTTGTAAATTGGAGTTATATGGGCAACTTTTAATGAGTCAGGGTATTTTCCTTCCTTTAGCATAGTGTTAATTATGTGTGTTAGTGGAGGAGCAATATTCTGTGCACATGCTTTAAAAAAGCGAGCTGGTAGGCCATCACTTCCACTGGGTTTATTAGATTTTAATTTTGAAATGGCTGCTTCGACTTCAGTATGTGTTACACTAAAGTTGCACAAGTAATCTGTTTGCGAACTTTCATCTTCATTTTCACATTGGGGTAAAGTGATTTCACTTTGTAGATTTTTCGGGTTCTGTGTGAAATGTTTACCTAACTCAGTCAACTTTTCTTTTTCATCAGTGATGATTTTTGTTTTTACTTTCAAATTTGGAAGTGCTTGATCTATTGGTTTCCTCCCTAGTTCTGTGTTTAGTACTTTCCAAATTTCTTTGGAATTTGTAATATCCTCTCGGGAAAGCTGTTTTATAACGTTTCTTTTCAGCTGAATTTTTGCATGGGTTATCTTGTTACGAATTTCACGGTATTTTACTTTAGCGTCCGTTGATTTTTCCTTTTGATAGTTTTTAGTAGCTTTCTTCAATTTGCGATTAAGTGAATTATAAGTTGCGTTCATCCAAGGTTTTTGTTTGTCTTTTATTCGTATTTTTAAGACAGGTGCATGAACATTTATGACATGTTTTAAAATGCTTTCGAACATTTGATATTTTTTGTCGACATTTGTGCAATATTGAAAGATCCACCAAGGTCCTTCCGTTATCATTTTTCTCATTTTTTCGTAGTTTGTGTGTTTGAAACTGCGCATTGTTACAGTTTTTATATTTTCTCTTGGTGATTTTCCTTTTTTTCTGCATGTATATACAAGGTCATGGTCGGATATTCCCAAATTAAATGTGCCATTAAGTTGATTGATTTGTGGTTTATTTGTAATTATGCAGTCAATTAGAGTAGAGCTGGTTCCAGTTTTTCTTGTAGATTCTTTGATAATTTGCTCCATATTATTATCATTCATAAACGTTTTTATAGTTCTTTGTGCAGAACCATCTTTAATCATATCAATGTTTATGTCACCAATAATGTAACATTCTTCACTTTGACAAATTTTCATTGCATTTTGCATGGTATGAATGAAATCTGATGTTGTTGCTGTTGGGGGTTTATAAGTGAGTATTATGTGCATTGTAGGAATGTAATCGTGATTTATGGTCACGTGAAGTACTTCTGTACTTTGTTGCTTGTGGTGGTGTATAACAGTTTGATAAGTTTCTTTTACGTATAAGAGTAGCCCCCCTCCTCTTTGTTTGTGATGTGAGATTCCTTGTCTGTCTTGCCTGAACATATTATATCCAGGGATATATAGTTCGTCATCACTGATTTATACTTGATGCTTTTGATGAAGGATTTATCCACAAAAGGCAATTTTCAAAACATGTGAATCGGTTTGAAAGAGAAACAAAACAATTACAATTTGTTTGACAAATATTTTGCGTGAGAATTCAGCTTCAAGTCCAGGTTGCCATGTCATACTCGCGGCAAACCTCTTCATGTGAGAATATTATGATTAAAATCAATCTCCAATCCATTTAATCGAAAGAAACATAAACTGATATACATTAGGATGGCTAAAATGATTGTTAAAAAATTGGGTGTAATTTTAAATCATAAATAAGGTTTGGCCTTGTATGACCAGGCTGAAAATTATTAGGCTTCTTGCCTTCTGACCAATGTATTTACTTTTGTCTATATTCACATGCTTACTTATAATTGCAAGTGAACCATGTAGTGTTAAAAAATGTGCGTTTTCCAACTGAGCATCAATTTTTTGCCGTTAAATTTAAGGAATAAATTGATTTTTTAAAGAATCCACAAAAATATGTGTATTTATGCATTAGATTGTGAGACGAGTTTACTAAGAAGACACGAGTTTAGCCAACTTTGAAGTGGTGTACAAGCATAAGTTTATCGTGGACTGGATTTAAAAACTAGCCAGCATTTTTTAATTTTCTGCAAATGGTTCATTTATTTAAAGTCTGTTAATTGGATAATTGTTGTCTGCAAGTAATGCTCGTTGGCTACTCCAGAACTTTCGTATTCAAATTGATTGAAAAATATTTATTTAAATTATCTATGATATAATTTAGCAGGTTTAATTACTAAACTGTGGTATTACACCTTAAAAGAGAATCGTAAAAATGTCCATAATTTTTCTTTTCCAAGCCAAACTGATTCACTGGACATTTTTATTGATAAAGGCCCAACTAAATACATATTTCGTTTAAATCCATTTGAACACTATTTTGAAATTCCCGTAAATGCAAATGCAACACTTATATATTATGTGAAATACTTTATTTCTTAATTCTAAAATTAAACAAACCAATGCCAAAACTAGACCACTTCCAAGCAAAATAAATATTAGTTGAATATTTCCTGACATGTTTGGCTTTTATGGAGGCTCGTTAATTTTACCAGTTACCAGATTCGTTTGGTTTATAAGCCTTTGCCACCACTGCAGTAGAGCAGAGCTTGTAACCCAAGCCGTTCTTTTGTACAGAGATACAGGAACAATACCAATATAGTCAAATTTGAAATGTGTTTCAACCAATTCATTACTGCCTACATCTGAATGTTTTTCTA
>JAQFXM010007379.1:0-11934 GCA_034693345.1 Entomobrya multifasciata
TGCTCTATGCTGAGTTTGGGTTCAGTGTTTTGCTTGTGTGCATGTGTGGGGCGACGAGTCACTTTACAAATTGCTTTTGCACAAGCTTAAGGCAATAAACTCAGGACTCGGGACAACAGGCATATGAGAACGGAAGAGTCAATTATAATTCTTTCGTTTTAAAATTACGGACGATGTAAGTAAACAGACCTTGCCTTGGACAATCTTGCAATCTTGATAATATTCGCTAAGTGTAATCCTCTTGATTACATTTTATCAAGAATGATTGCATAATTTGATCCGTCGGAATTACTACAAAATATAAGATGCTAAGTGCTAATAAAAAAGTAACTGTTCAGTGTACATTCTACCGCTACCAAATCAAGCGTCATTCTTGTTTGTTATATTTTAAATTATCTAATTCAATGCACGAAATTTAGAATTCCGAATACCACGATTTCGAAAAGAAATCACATTTTATGCTATAACACAGTAGCTCTTCGCCTTCCTAATTATTCAATCTCTTACTAGCAGTTTTGCTCAAAATACTGAATCGGGTTAAGTTTACAAATTATAATTGTAGATCCTACTGATTCATTCAATTATACTATTGCCGACAACATATAATTCCTAATTTTTCTTACAGCACGGTAAGTATATAAGACGTTACCTTGTACAAACTGCTCCCTCAAAAACATATTTACGTCATCTTCTTCATTTTATTGTTGATGCCGCAACAATAAAGCTGCTTACAATTCTAAGAAAAGATTTTCAATTATATTTTCATCGATATCATAATATTATGCATATAATATCGATAGTAGGACGATTATTATAATTATATTACAATAGATTCTACTACTTTGTTCGACTATTTTGCCATTTTATGACATGTAACCCTATCGTATGATCTAGCTTAGCGCAATTGCTCCAAGCAAAAAATATTAAATAAAATTGAGATTGAAGGTATTGTTTTTATTTTTATTATCTCATTTACATTATTACTACTTATTATAAAACCCCTATGCTTGCTTATATCTAAATATAAATTTTTATAACATTGTATCGGCATTAAGTAAGAATTATACAACTTCTCAGCCATTACTTTGCGTGTTTTGTGAAAACGCTTTTGGGAATATTCTGACTATAAAAGCGTCACATCAAAAATTATAATAAGGTATATTTTTTACATTAAACAGATTAGTCTTCTTTTGATGTACAAAAGAGACGAAAGTACACCCGCAGTAATTGTCTTATCTCAGCACTTATGTTTTATGTATTATTTTTCATTTAAATATAAAAGTATAATTATAATTATGATTGTAATGCCGCGGGTTTGTGCGTCTAACTTATTTTATTAATATTCAACACAAGTTGTTAAAGATAAATCTTTTCGTATCTTCTTCCGTTGTTACTTTGTGCAATTTGTGTAAAGTCAAAATAGGGCCGAGCACATGCAGAGGACTTTGTTATAAGCTGTAACATATTGTGCGGTGTGGGAAGGTGAACAATGAAAAAATACTGTCTCTTCTGAAATGATTTCTGAATAAGATAATATGATATTTTATACATTGTGTTAGTTTTTAAATGTGTTGGTTAAAATTCAAAATTTAAGTATGAAGACTCGGTGTATATCTATGTACTATATACATACATACATGCATGCATATGTGCAAATGTAATTTGATGGCAAACATTGTTTATTATAACAACTATGCTAAATTTCATCCACGGTTTAATATAATAAACACGTAAGTTTTTCACTTCTAGGCAAGATTTTTTTTTGAATTAATAAGAATTGTCACATGAAATGATACAAATATGACATATGAATCTAGTAATCATTGTCTGACTTTGTTGTTTGTTTAACTTACGTAATGTAATTATAAAAAAATCACGGTATGTTAATAATTTATTAGCATTACTTTCTGATGTATGGTTTATATTTATTTGCAAGCGCTATTACATATTACAGAGGCACTTATTGATTGATTCAGCTCATCCTTACACGTGCAAATTTATTTTCCATTTCGCATTTATTCATGGTTCACTTTTAATGATTTCTCATCGGCATAATTTTAATGATCATTGGCATGCTCATTTAAAATTTCATATATAGATCGGGAAAACATAAGAAATCTAAAAGTAGTACTGACACTTTCCTTTCCAATGTAATTTTCATTAGCTATAGATTAGCTAGATTTACATAGACTGTGCATGGAAAATTTTATGCAAAATAATTTAAGAATAAAAACTAAAATCTTGTGAATTTCCAATTTTAATATCTGTATAATGGTATATGTAGAAAAATGAATGAACATATTTACATATTGATCTTTTGCTTAGATTTGAAGTTGCAAAGAGCCCTGGCCTGGGTTAGCTTGACACAAATAATACAAATTCTTCCTTTTCAGAATAAAACCCAAACGCATCACGGCGTTTCATCCCACGTACTTCTTTGTTACGCAGCTAGTGCAATGACAAGTGGAATTCGATTTTTAAAGTGATGTTGCTAGTGTGAGTAACAGCGTAATATAACATTGTTTAAATTGTACAAACAAAAAAGTGCATCTCTGTAATAGGTAAAGTTTGTACAGGTATATTTTTCAGACGCAATAATATTATTACCTCTCTACCATTCTCCTAGTTGACTCAACTTAAGTAAAAAGGTTTCTTTGGTTTGTTTCCTTGTCTTGTTTATTGTATGAGAATCAGGAAAATTACTCTTTTATCCTCTCCATCGAAGCAGGTTCGTATTTTGGATATTAGTGCTTCCTATTCAAAGTGAATATACATAAGGATGTATCTTAATGTTAATACTGCAAGCTGACTAAACAAAAACAGACTTTTACCAAACAAACACTAACAAATATAAATGAAGTAACCAGTAACCAGCAATAATAGGTAGTAAAGTAAATTAGGAAAATGCAGGTATGAATACATATGATTCGGTTTACTACGGCAAAGAAGCAGGCAGGTCTTTTTTTTATGCAAGAAGATATTACCATATCATCATCATACTTATTGCCTTATATGAAATGCCTAAGTATAGTATAGTAGCAGTTGGTGGTGAACTTGATGAAGGCGACGATGATTACTTATCGAAACACATAAACTAAAGAAGAAAAAAGGAAAGGTGGAGAGAAGTTGAGTTGAAGAATCATTCTTATATTGCATTCGATTACACTTCTATTTTTTCACTTGTTTCATACTTTTGTATTGCAAACAATACAAAACACACTCACGGTTCTCTCTTCTAAATTGAACTGACTGACTTGACTGAGCGACAAGCGACGAGTGAAGAGGAGAAAAAACAAACATACCTAGTTGTTTCATGAATATCAAAAAGTGCAAGAACATTCAATGGCAGTGTGAATAAAGCGAGAAAAGAAGATGCATACAACTTTCTGAAAACCTCCACAATATTTCTATACTTTTATAAACAAAGTAGACAAATAACAAAAAAAACTAACAAAACCTAACTATCAGTAAGTTTATCATGTAAAATACCCAAATAAAAATATTTTTTGTTAGTCAGTGGGTCCTCAAATACTATTCATTCCATTCCTAAAAAAATTGTTTGAAGAAGACCTCAACAAAGTTTTCTAGCAACAAGCTCAAGTCTCCCGTGTCTTCCCCAAATCCAAAGCCTCAAATGTCAGTAGAGCTCTTCTCCGTGTGCGCCAGCCAGAGACAGACATTCCTTCCCTACTCATCATTTCACCCGCAACAATAAGAACATGAATGAGTAGACAACCAACAACTTAGAGAGAAGAGGAACGTAAAAACGCATAGTTTTTCATGTGGCATGAAATATTTTTGTTAAGAAGCAAACATTACCTGGTTTGTTGGATAGAGGAATGGTGAATAGTGAATACCTATTACATATTATTGTGCTTTGTTCCTTTCAGTTTGTCATTGTGTGTTACTAGTTTCTCTGCTCTTCTTCGTTGCTAGAGAAGAAGCATGTTGAATGTTGAATACTCATACTATGCCTAGCTAGTACATATTAAAATATGCATACACGCACTGACGACTGACCACCACCACCACCATAATAACATCATCATCATAACAAACAACACACAGCTTCTTTTGACCGGCAACTGGCAACCAAAGGATATTCTCTATCAGTTGTCTTCGAGAAGGAGTAGAAGACACACAACAAGAGTGATCGGCATTTATTTGTCAACGTAAGCAAAAAAAGAGTCATTCAGGGAGAACCCACACAGTTTACTGAGTGAGTGAATATACCTATTAATGTGGAAGAAATTAATCCAAGAAATGGTATGCAAATATTTTGTCCATTTGTCTTCTGCTGAGAGACTTGCTTCATGAAAACTGATTTCTGGTTTACTCCTTTTATTGAAAATTGGCATATTTAGTCTCGTCTCCTTGTTGAACTTCGATTTGCTGTATATGTGCCTGTGCTCTTGTGCTCTCTTTGTCTAAATCGTCAAAGTGGTGGTATTGGTATCATTGGAACATTTCGCCATAATTTCATGTATAATTATAACCTTGTGCTCTCTCCATGTATGTACTTTTCCTGATTTGCAATCAGAGATTACATACTGCGAGGACGGACGGAGAGTATATACTTACATACTTATATTCTCTTTCTAAATCATTGCATATGATTAGACAAGAGAATCAAAGGAGATTTACTCGTGGTTGTGTTGTGGATATTTTTATCTGCTGGTGAGCAGTTCCTCATTTGTGCTTTGACATAAAATTGTTTACTGCTCGCTATAAGAGTGATTTGGAAAAGTTGAACTGATTATAACTAATCAATTGAAGAAAGAAAGTACCGAGTACTGACCTAACAGCCAAAGATGAAATATGCGAGAAAGGAATAAACAGATAAAAAGGAACTTTATCAATAAGAAAGTATTTTCTCGTGTTTAAAAGTGATACGTAAACATTTCACTTCACTACCTTGAAAGAGGGAAGAAGAGGACATTTGCCTATTGCCATTGCAGACTGCAGTTCACATCAAAATACCTACGCTTTGTGGCAGGTAGGTACATTACAATACGCTTGTTTATAAGAAAGGAAAAACTTGTTTACCAATATCCAGTTTTAGAAGATCGGGAATGTAAAAACAACAAAAAGTCCTGTAGCTGTATTGTCGTTTACAGGGCTTTACACTTTGTTGAGTGGTAACACTTTTACGGATTTTTTCAATCGTACCAATCTTTTGTGTACATGTTTGCACATTTTTTTTGCGGATAAGTGATTGCATTGAATTGAATACATGCAAAAAGTCAAACGAGCAATAGTGCCTGATCATGACAATGCCGATGAGATGATGACGATAGTGCCTACTTACAGTATAGTTGACAGGTTAACTAGTTTCGTATGTTAACCGTGAACATTTTTTGTATTGTTACTACAAAATACCTTTTGATACTACATTCTCAATGTTCTCAGTTTGTATGAAAAATTTTCAAGAGAGTAACAAAGCGGTGTTGTATGTATTTTGGTGCATGACTGACATCGCCAGCCAATGACTTTTTGCGTGCATAAGTCAACTGTCAACTTATTCAGAAAAGTGAGGTCATCCCTATAAATTTCTGTGTTGCATCACATTACAGTGCAGTTTTTTAAAGTAAATCTTATCGGGAAGAATTTACATATTTTGAAGGACAGACATACAAAGAGGATCAGCAGAGTAAACAAAGTGGAGTCTATGGTCTATGCATTTTTTATGTCTGTACATTACACTCCACTTGCTATTAAACTAGGGAAATAAGCTGGCGTATAACAATGCGTACAAATCAGAATGGAAAATATATAAAGTCATTGTTCCAAATTGTCCCTTTATGATGATATAGTAAAAGTATGCCAAGAAGGAGATGATAATTTAGCAAATAAAATCTATTCGGAAGACGAAAATGAACGCTAACAACAGTAATAAATTTTCTTTTGAACTAAAAAAGAATCTTATAAAAATCTGGTGACGCGTGAAGAAACGACTGTCTGCGCCCATGCAACCTTATCA
Source organism: Entomobrya multifasciata (assembly GCA_034693345.1). NCBI lineage: Eukaryota > Metazoa > Arthropoda > Collembola > Entomobryomorpha > Entomobryidae > Entomobrya > Entomobrya multifasciata. The sequence goes on from JAQFXM010007379.1 coordinate 5,981, forward strand.
TGCATATTTATCCGATCAAAACTGAACTTGAATTGGGAATAAAGATTTTCAATCTGAATTAACCAATATTACGCTACGGTCGAATGAAAAAAAACTTTTGTAGTAAAGCTACTTGTTTCGGATGACTTTGCAATATTGCGTACTATCATCATTACTTAAATTACGCGTTCATCATTAGGCAGAGCGTTACGCTGATTAAAGTGTAAAAATCTGTTGCACCTGTTGTTGAGACGTCTTCCTCTAAAGCTTATTCAAAACATCTTTTTAAAGTTCAATGTGACTAACTTTTTACACCTCAGTCACAAAATAATATACGGACCAAGTCCAAAGTAAGCCGGTTATCTTTAAAAAACAACATCACAGGTGGAAATTTGCCAGCATATTGCATTCAATCCGGTTAGTGACATTTTTCAGATTTATTTTATCCTACATGCATATTTTCAGAAATAATGATACGCGAAGTATCGATTCGGCTGTAATAGGCAGGTTTAATAGCATCAAAAGAACTGCCAAAAAAGTGACATTTTCCTGTTTCTTTTGATTTTATGATTATATGGCAGGATAATGATCCACCGTGTAAATATTATTGTATAAAATCAATGATCAGGATAATCAATCAGTTTCTCACGTCACCGCACACCGAAATCTTAACTATCGTAATATATTATTTGACTATTCTAACATTGTGTTAATCTAAAAAAGACTCACTTTCTTTTTAGCAGGAAAACATACAGTATGAATTTTATAGCTCAGTTCTTTTTCTTTAAAGAAATATTAAAGAAAATCACATAAAAAGTGTTGTGAAAACCATATTCTTAAATTTAAATGTTGCTTCAGCTCATTTTTTCGACAATAAAACTTTGTGGTTGAACTCAAAAACGAGTCTATATTATTAAATCCAAGTAAGTATGAAGGGTTAATTACAAGTTTACAATTAAGGTTAATAGTAAACACAGTGTTTTACTTTGCCGGAGTGTTGACTGACACGACATATTGCATTACATACTTGATACCATTAAATAGCCTTAACGAATAACGAATAGTTAATCAATTTTGTTTTAACGAGCAAAGTTGATCAATGATCATCATCACGTTACAATCACTCATGCGAATTTAGTCTTCTGAACCAGTCTTGCTTGTTGACATAAGATACTTTTTTGTTTTGAACATTGTCTAAGAAGTGTCGTGTGTGAATTCGTGGTGGCAAATGGCGATGTCAGTGATGAAACCATTTTACATGCATTTCATGCATCATGCACACAAGAGATTCAAACTTCAAAGACTTGAAGCAAACGTGTGTTTATGTAGGTAAACTTGCAATTTAATGACTGACTAACTAACTGCATCATGTGTTTAGTAACGCTTGCTTAGTGCAAATTTAATAAGCTATGAAATGTATTCCAACTGTCGCACGAAATCATCATCTTTTGTTTGCATTTTTAAAAGTTGCAAAACATGCAAGTTTAAGAAGGCCAGTAATGACACGGTTCTTGTCCATTATCGTGTGAACTTGAAAATTGTTGTGGGAAAACAGTTTTTCAACTGGTTAAACAGCTTAAAAAGCATGTAAACTAGGCACGTAGTTGGGTTTGGGTAAACAAATGACTGTTGATGGACGAAAAGCGTATACAAGCGGAAATCAGTTCTTTTGCTATCATCATCTTTGCTCACTACATTGCACTTGCCATTGCCATCATCATCATTCATTACTACCACTACCACCAAAAGTTCGAAAACTACCATACTAAAGCGACCACCATACAACCACCATCAGCTTTTGCTCTCGTTGGGTTGAGTTGTTGGTGACGTGAGATAAATCGATCAGATAGATCAACAAACTAAAAAACCGGGGTAGAATGAAGTTAATACTTGCACTTGCAGTAAATGTTTTATGCTTGACTTGCCCTTATATTAAAAAGCTTAAGCCATTCATTCATGGTCATCTATCAAGTTTTATGGCCTTATCGGTTTAACTCTTTCCTCTTTAGACGTTTGTTAGTTTTGTTAAGGTGATGACCTGCAACTGTTTTCTGGCTAGTGTGGTCGTTCAGTTAAAACTTTGTTTTTTCTTTTCTAATACCACTACCGTCTCGGATGTGGGGAGAATGAGAATTAAGCATAGAAGCAAAAGTATACAGAAAATATGCATGCTTTGTAGTAAAAAAACTGTAGATTTTACTGCTTTTTCCTCGAAGTTCTAAACAAATAATCAATTTTGGAGAAACTTTCTTTCGCTGCATTAAACAAGGCCGTTGACTATTTCGTATTAACCTTGTAAATTGCAAAGTTTTTCTGAAATGAACTGATAACTTTATGATGGACAAGGAAGCAAACTAGTAAACAAAATTTAACCCTTGAGAAGGTCGATGATATTTGAAAATTACTGCAAAAATATGCAATATTGCCAGGAGCAAGTATTACCAAACAAGCGCATTAAATGTCATAAATTAGTTTTAAGAATCACAGCAGTTAAGTCAAAGTTTAATATGTTTCTCGAGCAATCAATTACAAAATTGATTTGCCGTGGGTGTTTTTTATTATTTTGAAAAGATGAACGTGATCATTGGTGTGCCGTGTGCGTGGTCACGCAGTTTCAATAAAACAGCAATCAAGCTAAATAGCTCATATCAGTTTTCTCGGGAAAATGAAGAAAAGGGTGTATCTGCAACTTTTATTGGCATCAAGTCGATATTTTTTTTAGCTATCTGCATCTCTCTCTCTCCGTGTGTTCGTCTTCGGTTATTCACAGAAGCTGTATCAATGCACACGCAAGGAGCGAAGAAGGTGGGGGAAAGGTGCGTGCAAATTGGATTTAGTCTGCTTGAAATTGGCTTCTTATAATGAATCTAATTAAAATATTGTCTAATAAATTACACATACGATAAGTACTAATATCTGCACAATTCCGCCCTTAGATTAACTGGGGTGTGTTCTTATTTCTACTTTTTTTTATGTTTGCAAAGCCACCTGCTAATAAATGATGATATTTTGCTCATGTAATTACATCATATAAACAATACACTCAGAAAAGGGTAATAAAACTTTAAGGGTCTTTCTTTGCATATGATCATGTAATCTACGAAAGTTTGGCACATCTGGTTGGTGTATAAATGTGATGAAAACTGGAAGATGTGCTTCTTACACATTCAGGTTTAGAGTTTTCGTTACATCGTTTCGGATACGCGGATACGCATACTAAAAGAGAGAGGATAATGGAAAACAATCCAACTGACCTTCCTCTGTTGTGTTTTGAGAAGATATGTATAAGTTTTACATTCTGTTCGCGTTTCTCCTACAGAAACTTTCAAAAGTTATCTCTCTCTAAAATAGAAATAAATGGTGTATTATAATAATGCACGAGCTTCGAGAGGGAAAATTTTAAGGTGTGTGCAACAGTCAGTCATAACACAGACCAAAAGAATGTTCATGTTACTTATTTCTTCGTTCCATGTGAATTTCGATTCGATCATATTGTCGTCTTCATTTCTATTTTCAAGATAACGGGACTTTTGTACGTATTGCAGGTAAATCATTAGACGTATTTGTAGGCACAGGTACAGGATCCAGAAAATTATAATGGGCTAGTTACTGTATGAAAGTAATGCGTCTACTCGACATGATCATATCTGCATCTGCACCGCATCCGCGTAGTTTAGTATACAGTCGTGCCGTATTTATAACATTTTCTGTAAACACGATAAAGGTACATATTCTTATCCTGTATGGTTTCTTTCACAGGTGGTGCATCCCACCTGCCTTTTTTCTAAATTATTACGATGTCGATAAATGCGTGCTCGTTCATTCGTGCGCATGCCATTAATAACATTACTCAATAAATATGAAAGCTGCGTGCAGAGAACAAGTGAAAAAATTCTAGTCTGCAGTCTGTAGAATACTTATCAGTTTTCCCTCCCCCGACACAACACGATGATGTAAAAAATGCGTGCGATAATGGGATTGACTTTAATAGTATTACCTATTTTTATTCATAAGTAGTCCAGAGGAAAAGGAAGTTCTTTAGCATCCAATTTGTAATTTCGGGATGGATTTTATTTGTATGCAAATTCTAATGTCATAATGGAAAACCGTTGTTTTTCTGCGAAACTACCTTTGTGTTCTGGTTTTCTTTTTATTAATACTACCGGATTGATAGCTTACACTTATAATTCAAAATAGCTTGTGCTTGTGAAACTCATGTCATGCCATGTTTTTTTATTCGTGTTACTTATCATCACAACATGCACAGACGCAGCATAAAAAAGGTTGTTCAATCGTTATCGTCGTCACCATTTATAAAGCTTCTACATCTCGTAAATAGCTTTAAGGTGGGGGCGGATTCTATTTTTTACCAGTTTTACGACAATTTTGTTTTTATGACGGAGTTTAAGTTGTTTACCATATATGTACATTAAATACATATGTACGTCACGTACATAATTTTACTGCACTATATATTATTGTATTTTGTAGAAGTGAAGACCTTCGAGATGTTCACACTCTATCGCAAAAATACAGGGAAAGTTTTATGTGGCATGTTTTAATATTATGACGTTTGAATTCATTTAAGTAACCAATTACAGCTAAAAATGCCATAATGCACATAAACCTCGATTACTAAATGAGCACACTATTTGTTTTCGGTTATTAGTGGTTCTAGAAGTTTACGACTATAAATGATGTACTATACTATAAGCCATAATGGTATAGTATTGAATTGAGGATAAAAATATAAAATACTATGATCATTGGCGTACCTTCGGTAAAAGTATCGCCAAAGCTATCCATCATTTTTCTTCGTCGTTTCTTTAACAAAAACCCATTGTTTGTTTACACATTACCCTGCGGTAATGATGCCGAATTGGTGATAAAAAGATTTATTGATAGAAAATTCTACTCTCATATACTAACACACATTGATAAGGAGTCAAGCCATTGTTTTCCTTCGTAGATGTAGCGATGGCTGATGTCACATTATTATACTTATTTGTGACATGACACGGACACACAAACTGACATCATTTATGAAGGTAATTATAGGATGAAAGATGGGTAATATCGAATTTATGTGTGAATGAAGGTTGCAAGGTTAATTCGTGGTTAGTTTTAACCGTCTGCCTGCATTGAGTGCGCTGAAGACGAGAAAAGATAAATGAACTCAGGTGAAGTGGAGCACACATAATATGCAAATATACATAGCGCTATTTCTAAATAGCAAATATTTCATTTTTATGGGACATTTTAATGCTTTATTTCAGATGGTTGATGAAAAATATTGTACTGTAAAAAGTGTGAAGATAAATTTGAACGGAGACGATCTCAAATGAATAGTGAGTAGTGACATGTTATAAGTCATGATACACGAATGTTAACTACATAGAATACTCAGATCAGATAGTTGTTCAAGTAGGTTAATTTGAAGGAATGAGCATAAAGTGCAACAATGTTTGTGGCATGTGGAAGTGATCAAATGCATTTTTATAGGCAAAGGGTCATGGATAGCTTTCTTCAACTGGGAATTAAAAAGAAAGTTTGCACTCTCAGATAACAGACAAAAATAATAATGTAGCCATTTAAAACTTAAATTGATATTGCGGTGGGTGAATTGACCTTAATAAATTTTCTTTGAAGGTGAAAGGAGGCCGGAAATTTAATACATTAATCAGTGTTTCTCTCCTGTGCCATTATGGATCTAATACTGATATTAGCGACGGGATGCCGCAAAAATTAAACAGGCAAACTGTATACCACATCCCATATCAACCTAATAATTTTTATTTCGTTTGTAATTTCGCGAACATAATTCATGTACACTTAACATCCTCTATTTAACGGCTCTCGTCTCAGGACAAAAAAACTTAATCTTTGAGCACGTCGTCTTCGTCTTAACTTTCTTCAGTGTAATCAAAATTGACATGAGTGATGACAATAAAAATGTAAGCTCTAATTTACCTGTT
>JAQFXM010007380.1:0-11932 GCA_034693345.1 Entomobrya multifasciata
TTCCTCATTTTTTTCAGCTCAGTCAACATGTTTCTCAGTGTCTGAACCAAGAAGAACTGTCATGTCAGCCAGTCAGTTTCACATCAAGCAGGCTTCTCTTTTATTATTTGCCCGTTTTTATCTGAGGGCTTGTTAGGATCATCTCAAATAAATCCACCATGTTTTTCTTCTTCTTTCATGTGTGTTTAGATGTTTGCTTGGTAGTTTATATAATCTGCTCTATCTAAGTCGTCGTTCCCCTGTCATGTCATACCATTATGCTATGATGTGTCTCATCTTTATTTGCAAACCATCCGAAAAATAATATAGCATAGAGCTTCCATTAAATTATCATTTTAATTTTCCTTCTTTTCTGGGAAAAGCGCAGCTGTTTTTTCCTTGCATTTATTTTTTAATTTGCCATTCACTTTTATCATCTTGATGCGTAACATACAGCACATCAGCTCAGTTTGTTCATTTTTAGCTTTCTCCTTTCTTTTATTTCCCACCATTTTGCTTTCCCATTCAATACAATACATGCGCAGCCAGCCCAGGAGTCATTTCCCTTTTGAAATCGTCCCCATCCTTTTAATTCCACAGTTTCATTCTTAATCCTAAAATTAAAACGTGAAATAAATGGAATTGAACTTTTTCCCTTTGGGACAACTCAAAATGTTCACATTCACATCATATTCATGTTTGTATCATTCGTTTTTGCATTATATCTTTCGAGAGAGGTAGACCCTTTTTTAACTGCATGTCTCCTTCCTTCCTTCCTGACCGACCCAAATACATATTAAGTCTGCATGTATTTTTTTGCTAGACAAAGTCATTTCACTATCAACATATTATTATCATCAGCATCGCCATAATGTTTTTTTTGTAGTGATCGTTGGTGGCCCAGAATTGCATCGCGTTACAGTGTACACTAACAAGAAGACCTTCGAGCTTCAAGTATCCCAAAACCACTGCAAATATATTTTTTGCATACAAACAGCTCATATTATCATTCTTCCATTTCATTTGTACGCAGACACGACACGACACAATAGCTTTCTCCTCGCGTTTATCTTTCTCCAAAGTGCACTAGGCAGAGTATACAGACCTACATACTACACGTAGAATCTTGGGTGGAATTTAAATGAAATGGATTTGTCTCATCTCATTTGCCTATGTAATGGGATGTACGATGTACGAGAGATGATGCTCCTGTTGTTCAACATCATCCAATACAAAATAAAACGAGATAGATAAATATTATAGCAGCAGAACATACAACCAAAGCTTCTATTGCTCCCCCACCACTTATCTAAGAAAATAAAGTAGGTATTGACGACATTTCGAGGAAGTAGTCCTTAGTCCTGCCCTGCGATCACGATCATAATCATCATCGCTCTCGGAAAAAAATATCTTCAAGAAAAGTAGGTTTGCTCACCCATACAATTCATCTAGCTCTCGCTGGCAAACAGTTTGGCCAAAAAAATATCTATTTTTCTTACTTTTTTTGTTATGTATCCTTTTCTCTCATGACTCTGTTGAGTCGCATCCTCTTCTGATTTCTTCCCAAGAAAAAGAGGGCGAGAGTTAACGGATGGCTAACTCTTTACATAAAAAAACGTCTTCATTTTCTCTCGGAAAACTCACTCAAAATAAAACCAGGCAAGTGGAGAACTAGTTTTGTTAAGATAAATTCGTTTATAAATTCGAAACGAAAACAGCGACGCACACAAACAGAGTGAAAGTCGTCCCATTATTTTCCTTTCTACATCTCCGTTTCTATTCCACCATCACCATCAAAAATAAAGTTTTTTTCTTTACAAGGCGATGCGTGTACTTTGAATTCTGTCTTCATGACTTTTCCTTTGCATTTCATTGATAATGATGATGATGCTAACGAAAAAATGGTTTGTTAGGTTTTGCAGTGAAGGCAAAAGTGATACTTCCTTTTCCCGTTAATTCCGGTAGAGTTTTTAGTGCAACGAAATGAATATCATTTTCTTTAGAGAAAGTTCCTCCAAGAATTACTTGATTTCATAAGAATTTCAGTCTAATTTGGTCTAAGTTTAAGCGAGAGTATTTTTTTGCTTTCTTGGGTCCATTCATTTTACTGGATAAGCTATGTAAACATTATTTCTAGTGTAGACCAGGACCCAAAAAAGTGAATCTCTTTAAAGGAAAGCTCTCTTGACATTTATAGTGTTGCTTTCATTCTTTGAAGTAATCAGAACAGATATCCTGCTTGTTTTCCAGTCGGAAGTGGGGAAGTCGGTGTAAAAAAACTAGGGAAAAATGAGATTTTGAGTCGTTTCTTCTTTGGGACTAATGTAAATACAAGATCACTTTACCACAGTCTCAGTTTACTTAATGGAAACTTTTTAGGGAAAACCTTTCAAATTAAAAAGAAGATCCAACTTTAAGTAGAATAAGCTGTTTTTGTAAATCTTTCTACAGAATTCAGAAATTTTGTTAATCAATTAGAAGTGAAGCTTTAGAATTTGTCTATTCATGAATATTTAAATTTTATATGATAATGACGATAATTAGTTGATTACTTCTAGCTCTGGCTAGATTAAATTAAGCTCTAAAAATTCTAAACTAGTCTAGACATCCTTGTCTGCTTACTTATTGAAGTGTAAAGTCAACGCTAAGATGCACTTAAATAAATAGAAAACAACACAAATTGAAATAAACACAAAAGCGAATTTCCAATGTTTTTAAAATTTATTGAAAATGAAGGCATATCATGTATATATGAGTGTGAAGTACCATTGACGTTGGAATATAAAATGAGCAAAAGTGTACAAGATGGTTATGTTTTTCAATTTGATAGGTCAGTAGGTAGTACGGTGCATGCACACAAAAAGCACTTTACTTTCTGCAGTCAAAATAAAATTACTATATTTTTCTGATTCCCCTTTGGCATTTCTGGGATGATGATGTTCTGACTTTTTTGTCTGTTTTTTAGCTTTTAAAGGAATGTTTACATTCACTCATGTTATAAGAATTAATGTAATGTCTAACATAAACATACATAAGTATGAACGAAAGCGTTTCCCTGTCCTGTTTTATAAATAGAAGTGTACACACACTCCACTCTGGTTATCTGCTTTACAGACAATGATGGGATGACATAATGATAATCGAACAAAGAAAATAAAGGAACAAACTAATTTGACACCAGAGAGAACATAAAAAATAATAATAAGTACTTCACTTCACCCTGGTCCTGGTAAAAAAGGACGGCTTGGGTTTGAGTCAAGTCAAGCCATTTATGCAAGTCCTCATTTCAAGCAAACGGATGTTTTATTCATGGCATGGCCAAGGGCTCATTCATTTATTCAAAACAGCTTTACGTTAAATTGCCACTTGTTCTTTTGCATCTCTCTCCAAAAAAAAGTTCCTTTTTTGTGTTCATTATCATTGTACAACATGCATAGTACATTACAGTATTATATCATCTACTATGTTATGCTAAGTAATGGATCTGACTTGCTAAAAAATAAAGTGATGCGAAACAAACGATCCTGTGGTGGAGGAATATAAAATACATATACGACACTGCTAAAATAGAATTCTACCCAGATCGCAATCTTGAGACAAATAAATAGGAAACTTAGTAGTCCAACCCCACATGCTAATGACTTTATCTCGTAAGTTTTATTTATCTATTTGGGTCATATTATGATCAGAGTTTTTTTAGATAGCAGTAAACGTCGTTTGGATTATTATTCATATTTTTGTCGACACATGTCATCTCAGATTTTACCCACATTTCACATTTACTGAATACTAACTGCTAGAATAAAACATTCTTTGAAGCATTGTTTCAATGAAGGGCTTGCATCTTAGGTGTACTAGACTTACATAGAACACGAAATTGCGTTTAGTTACACATGGTACTGTACACATACACAGAAAACATGAAATATCATTAAATTATTAAAATAACTACTAGACAAAGCCATCAAGCAGAAATCAAAGCTTATGCAGAATGTGATCAATTAATTACGCACGTATTAAAAAAAGAATATGACAATTTTTTGTGTATTTTTACTTACATAGGAACGATGTGACTGCAAACAGAATAAGTTCCCACGGGACATAAGACCAGATAATGACCTCGATCCCGGTGAAATACAATAGAAGAAAAACTGGCCACAGGACGACAATCGAGATAATACCCACAACCGAAAAGATGAGTGCCACTTGCTGGGATATTGTCGCTCCAAAACCGAACGACTTCTTTAAGCTCACCTAAAAAAAATTGAACACAAATAAAAGATCCATTTAAAATAACAATATGATCAAAACCAGATAGAATCCCCGTTCCAGTCCAAGTCCGGGTTTTTATTTCAACCAAAAAACAACCTTCAATATTATTACGGCCATTATCATCATTACAAGAATGCTAAGCTGTAAGCGGGATAAAAAATGATTCGTTTAGTTCATAAAAAGTAGGGTTCTCTATCTTTCTCTTTCCACTTACAAAACTACTCAGTTATTCAAACTGTGTAAATCGCTCTCATTCGTTTTATTTTGGAGTAAAAAGCAGCAGAAAAAAGGATCATCATCACGCTCATCTCATCTTATTCTCATGCACACAATCCCATTTTTCCTCCCTCAGTTAGTTAGAACCACACCACCATCGGAATTCAGAGGGAACCACATAAGAAGCCAGAGAAAAGTGGCTCTTGTGTGTGGAACAAATGCAATTATCTTTTTCTTCTACTAACCTGCTTCTCCACTTTGTATGTATTTTTATTCTTTTAACTCACTCACAAATTCCACAACCTCCCCATTTCCCCATTCTTTATTGTATAGCAAACTGCATCTTCTACTTACACCGCACATTCCTCTCCCATAGAATATTTTTTCTATTCGCAATTTTCCAAGAAAGCTGACATACATGTTATGCATACATTCATTGTAATATTTTTTTTTCTATGAGAAACCCATTTCATATTCGAAGCATGAGCAAAATAAAATATCTACTTGCATTGCAACCATGTTTATCTTCTCTGCGTGTAAGTAATATGCAGCTATTTTTTGGGATGTAGTTTAACTCTGCTCCTTTCTTTGTTCTTTTTCCCCCTTCGTTATGCCTTTTTTATCATGTTATATCATCCTGCAAATCCCAACCGAGTTCCAACTCCAAGCTCACTTTCTTGGCAATGTACACTATGTACTAATGCATATTCTTATATAGCATTGTATTCTCGCTTCTACCTCTAATCTTGTGTATTGGTGTTTATAGAGCGTCTCAATTTTTAATAAGATTCTTCAACAATTTCCCGCTTGCTGGTTTTTCTTATAGTATTATGGCTTAGCAAACGAGATAAATCTCTGCGGTATTTGAAACACTTTGGGACATGCATGCAAAAAAGAAGTCTGTGTGCTTGTACCTCAAACTCAATCCATGTTCAAATTAAAACGAGCTTGGTATAAGGAAACGGGAAATTATGGCAAATACAGCAAAACTTGTTTGAATTTTTATTGTTTTGTGGCTTTTCCAACAAAAAGTTGCATACAAACACAAAAGATATGAAGTCAACCGGAAATTCTCAAGTCATTTGCGTTTTCCTGTCGATACAATGGAACATGGAACTTCGAGTGCGACATTCCATTCATATAGTTCGTGGTTCTGTTCTTTTTCTAACTTACTTTCTCTGACCTCCTCACTGACTTTTACTTTTTCTTTTGGGGTTTTTCTCTTCCTACTTTACCTACACATAACATACCAATAGCACTTTTGTGAACAATAGGTCTCATTAAGCTCCATTGTTAAAAAATAATAATATGAAAAGGAGAAAGTTTGAAAGTCGGAATTTTTCACAGTTTTTTCTAACAATACATTAATCAAATCCAATGACCAAGTTTTTTTCTGCTAAAAATCTGCACAACTTTATTTTGAAATGAAAGAATGAAGTGTTCAAGTGTCAAACAAGCGTTGTTTTATGATAGAGGGTGCTACAAAACTGAAACGATTTCACAAAATAAAACACATTGTTCTTGAAAAGCTTGTTGTGAAAGCCCAGCAGTTACAAATGATTGCAAAATGATGATTCCATATCATAAACAAGCTGCTTCGTATACGAAAAAATAAACGAATTCTTTTTATATTTTTGCAACATAACGTAACAAAACAGAACGCAGTTTTTCAACAGTCAAGACAAGTTTGCTTTTGATGTTATTACTTTTGATGATCATATAACTTTGAGCAAATGCATCTGTGGAATATTTTTGCAGATTTTTATGTCAGCCATTCCTTCAGTCATTTTTAAGGTTCTTTCTGGGAATAAGTTGGAATCATCTTTTTTGGCATTGAGAAAGGATTCGAGAGAGACGCGGTAATATTGGAGCATACAATAAATCGAATTGATATGAGAATAGTCGATATCTCCTCCGCCGAGATGAAATACAATATTATAAAATAGAGTACCAGAGAGACAGGCTTTAGAACTTTCTTCCAAACGAAACATGAGAAGACATATAAACGTATTTTATGACGGCGGATGTATAATTCCAATAAAATAAATATTGCAACAATTACTTGTCTGACAATGAGCTTTCCTACTTTTAGCCAAAATTTTGACCTAGCATCTCTGCTTCAGCATCACTTTCTGCATTGTGTTTTTGAGATCATTCATTTCCTTTCATGATGGTGGTATGTAAAGCGTCAACCACTTTTCGCCATTCTATTTTATCTACTTTTTCATTCCATTATGCAAAACTCATATCTCACGCCTTTTGTTGTTGTGTATGGCATACTAAAAACCAGGAGAAATGGCTGATCGTTTCCCATCAATATTTCTCTCTCGTTTTCAAATAGCCTTTACGTGAGTATCTTTCCTCAATGCAGATACAATTTTCTAGTACAAATGTGTCGCTTTTTCTTTGTACTAACACACGTCACATACCACATCACATACCTAATACATAAAAAAGTATCCATGCTTTTGTTGTCTACCTCTTTTGTATTCTAAACAGCTGGACAGAACACACTTTATTATTACAGCTCGTCATTCTTTCTTACATACCATCCAACCAACCAACTTGTTCAAGTTTTTGTGTGAAGGGAAAATATGTAATGTAATGCGTAGGTATTGCAAATGCATACATAAAATATGGAAAATAGGCAGTTTGAACGGAGCATAAGCATAATATTTTCTTTTGAGTACTTTATTTTATGTGGGCTAAAGAAAAAAAAACAGTTTAAGAGAAGAACAAGAGGCATGCGGCTGGTTTGGTTGTAAATATGGACGATGGGGACAGAATTCGATTTTGTTGCTTTCTCAAAATTCTGAGGAGCCTACAAAGAAAATGGGGAAATCGGCCATGCCAATAAAGTGATGACAAAGAAGGAAGGCATGTCAGGTAGGACAAAAACGGCGACGACATGACATGAGTACAATATGGAATGAGAAATTTCGCATCATAAAAAAGGCTATTTGCTATTTTGCATATTTATAAGCTTTACTATAATAACAACAAGCTTGTCTTGTCAACGATTCAAAATATTAATATGAGATTTATCTTGTTTTGTACAGGGTAGAGCAGATTTTATCAGCAAATCTTTAGATCTTGTAAAGGAATTTCAAATTACTTTCTAAATTGCATATTTATGTATTTTTTTTTAGCTTTGCGGTCCGGGCACATTTTCATTTTAATCTGGACGAAATGTTATGCTGGTATTTTTTATAATGGAATTATAACAATAAACGAAACAAAGGGTAATTTTATTCAAAACGATAACGCTGAGTGAGGAGTAAAAAATGCAAAAACGATGGAAAGTAGTTTAGGATTTTTTTGTAGAGGAAAAAAGTTATACTGCTGCATGCAAACATCCAATGCTACACAAACACAAAAGACTTTCCAATGCAAATATGAATTTTATAGAAAACCACCAGCAAAAAAACGGAATTAGAAAGAAAGAAAAACTGAGAATAAGAAAAGGGTTAAGGAACAAAGAAAAGAACTACCAGTTGAAAACTAGCCATAAATCACAATGCATGAAAATTGAAGAGAGAACACAGCTTGTACAATAAATTATCTCTTTTCTCTCGATCTTTTTTCTCCTGGTCCTGGACCTAGCCTACCCTAGTTATTTTTGCAAAGTTTGCAAAATGTTGGAAAAGTGTGCACGCGATTTAAATACATGCATGTATTTTCCATAAAAGTAGGAAAAAATTGGGATATTTTTTTGTTAAAACTTTTACTTTTTTATTTATACAGCCAACCCGCTTTAACACAGCACACATTTTGCTTTACGAATTCATTTCTAAAGGTTTTTTCATCTGTAAGTTTGCTTGCAGCTTTAGCAAGAAAATCCCGCTTTTATGACTATCTGATTATTTTACATTTTGCATAAAGAAGTAAATTGTGTGAGAAAGAAAGGTGTGATGAATCTTCACAAATCCGTTGAAGCAGTAGAGCGAATCGCCTGAGATAAAAAACACAAGCAAGGTGACTAGGTCTCCACAAAATTTCATTTTGATCTTCCCAGTTTTATATGATATGCAGATGTAAGCTGAGTTGAGTTGTTCAACAACTGGCTATATTCTCTCTGCCTCTTTTGGTCACATTAGTTCTGCTTTCATGCATAAAATATTTTAAAACCGCGAGTCGTTGAATACACAGAACTGTAACGGAGAACATGCTTATCCAACTAAAAAAGAGTCCCAACGCATTGCACAGTCGACCAAAGGGTTAGAGTGACTTGACGAGTGTTCAGAACGCTCAACACACACCATACTCAAAGTAGTGAATAGGATTTTGCGGTGAAAGCTGGAAATATTATACTAACATAAGTGCGGTTGCTGTAAATGGACATCTCTCTGTAGTGTGGTGGACGTTCATATGAAAAATTAAATACACAAAAGTAATGCGCACTTAAACCATTATGTATGCATGTAGAATGTTGAATCGGGCTCTCTGGCGTGTCATGGCGTGTTGCGATAACGCGAGAAAAGTGTATTCATTTGTAAACAAGCAAGGTAAACATACTGACGTTTGAGAATAGAATGAGTAGAAAGTAATGAGAGGAGAAATTTGTGTGTGTTTTTTTGAAAAGTGGAGAGTTGTTGAAGAAAAAGCAAATAAGCGAGTAAATATAAATATAGCACAGCGCGTCACTTTGTGAAAGGTTGAGTGTCACTTTAGTTGGATTTCCGCTATACGAGTTTGTATAGTCCATGCATAAATAATGGATAAAATGAATGATGCACGGAATGAATACAGAGAGATGTGTGGATAGAGAGAAAAAGGATGCTGCGGTGGTGATGGTCGTTGGTCGTCATTTCACCATTTCCCCATGAAAGCTACACTTTGCTTTACAAAGCAAAGCAATAAATCAAAGGGAGTAGGAAAAGTCAAGTGGTAAAAGTGTACGATATGGTTGAAATGTGATAAGGCAAAATACACACACAACGCATGTCCCATCTCTTTTTCATTTATTTGGGGAAGTTGTCTCCCGGGTTGACCTTCATTTTTTTGGAGTGAAGTGGCTCGTTTTGAAAATGGGACAAAGGAACGTGCACAAAAAAATGAAAGGGAGTCTCCTTTGAGACAAACAGCATAAATGATGACTGTACAAATTGGGGTTGGTGGCTTTTAAAAATTCCAATATTTAAATTTTCAGATTTCAGCATTCCCGCAAGCGATGTCACAGTCACGGACGTAGCATTAAATACGAAGGTTCGGACCCCTTTGCAAAAAAATGATAGCTTTTTTGTGTGTTTAAAAGCTTCATTTCTGGGTCATGCTCATATGCCTTATCTGCTTCTCCCAAGTGAATAAGTAGGTATGCACACAAGTAGTATAGTAGCATTAAAGGACACAAGGGATAATAATAAAGTTTATCATTTATTGAAAACTAGGAAATCTGTAAGCAACGGCCTTCTGCTCTGTTGCCTCTCAACATTTCAAGCTGACCCGGTTTCATGTGGTGCGGCACAGGGATCGCTGGAAAAAGAAGGATTTATGAGTTTCGGAGGAAAAGCCATAAATAAGTAGAGGGACAGCAAAACAGCAGCAGCAGCATCAAGTATTCAAAGGAGGAAGACAGGTCGAGTCGAGAGAGAAAGCAAGGCAACTCAAAACGATAAAGTGTTTTTATTTATGAGAGTTATACAAGTAAAATGGAAAAAGAGTAAAAAATGAATACATACCTTGAATACAGCGGAAGTTCCGGCGGCAGTTGCGCCTACCATGACCCCAGTTATAGTTTTCGACCTGTACGTTTGACCATCCATGTAGGCAAATAGGGCGATCCCCATATTGCTCAAAATCACAGCCAAAATCTGTTAATAAAAAAATACAAGTTTCAAATAGCAATACATTTAAGTTTATTGCATGAAATACTTTTTCTAATCAATATTATTCCATACAAAAAAGCTATCGATCTGAAATGAAATTGATTTGTTATAAAAAAAAGTAAAATTGACTTACACGAAGTCCAACAAATTGTTGGTGAAGTACAACCCAGCTCAAAAGATATAAAAAGGACGTGGTCGTAGCAAAAAGAGTTAAAACTTCAGTCGCCTTTAGCGTCTTCAGTGAGTAGGCAATCAACCAATTGGTCAACACCCACAGACAGCACAACGTTGTGCATCTCCCAATGAATTGAACTGTCAACAAAGTAAAAATACAATCAATAAAATTACATGTCTTGTTCCACATATACCTTCATGTATGCCATTTCCAAATTTCCAATACCAGTCAACCTGAAGACAGGCGTTAACAAGCCCTAAACTTCGACAATACACCCACTTTCCAAATAACTTTACTATAGAAGTTATATATGCAATGCATGCATTTCGTTACATGAGAACTGAGGAATATTATTACAAATACGTTACGACACCACAGCATTTTTTATCCATCGTTGCCCATTTCACAGGATGTTAGCCCAGCAGTTTGCAAACCATAATGACCTTTCCACTTCCAACCGTTCGCTCTGGCGCTTTAGCGCTGTCATCTGTGATTGTGATCACAGCGTTTCCATTATGCGACTTATACTAGGCAGCTGTTCTGTCTCCCACTCATCCCCTTTTAACACATTATACTAGCTGTAACAGATCCTTTGTTGTGTATATCAAGAAATACGAGATTAAGGAAACCAGATCGTCGTCTTGAACAACTTTTTTTAACGTACGGAGTACAGAATCAAGAATAGAAAGGGCATTATAAACATACCCTCAAACTGTTATATGTATTGTGGCCAAAAAAATTACCATAAAAATGAAGCAGAAAAGCGAGCGAATACACCGACAGGATAAACTCAACTCGTTGATAATCTTGCTTGAAGCAGCGGCAGCGTGGAAAATGTTATTATCAGTTCATGTGTTACGGACACCGGATGTTCGCACGACCAAAAAAAGGCAATGAAGCAGCTCATTGCAAAGACGTTTTACCATTTTCATTTAGGGATGCTCATTGTGTTCATACTTGTGCATTATCGTATTATGTAAGAATGCATGCATGAGCCCTTAATTTTTGTGGTGAAAGTATGTAAGCTTCAAGTGTCCTAAAAACGACTGTGCTGTTGCTAGTTGCTGCTGTTTCGGATGTCAGATGAAATTGAATTGATCCACAACATATTATTTTGGATCTACAATTTCTCGTCATGAAATGTAATATAATTCTTACTACACTTCCAGATGTACACTATACATATAAAGCATTATATGTGTTCAAGTGTTCAATGCTTTCAAATTTCTCTCACAGTTGGTTTTCCATTTCCATCTTTCACAATTCAGTAAGCTGGACGCGACGTGAACATGATGTATCCCATCCGCTTTCTAAAGTCTAAAGCTTTTTTCTCGCGTGTAACAAAGATAGAAAATGGATTGTGCTTCTTTGGGAAATGTTTGAAATTGAAACTATAACCAGTTCACCAGTCTAGAGTTAAATCCAGCCAGACATAAAAACTTATGTGAACCAGTTGTTCTCTCTC
>JAQFXM010007381.1:0-11931 GCA_034693345.1 Entomobrya multifasciata
TTCAGCCTCGGGGGTCAACCCTTCTGGGGGCGGGAGGGGGTTAAAGGTCACATGTTGACTTATGGGCAAAAAAATTTATTGCATATTTCGATAGCGGGGTTGAAGTAGATAAACTTTTGTAAAGGGACTATGGGTCAGGGTCAACCTCCATTGGGATAAAAGGGGGTATAAGGACAAATGTGGAAAAGTGCTTGCAGAGAAAACCTCTATGGCACGTCAATACCACATATACATTCTGTGGCAAATCGCACTACGTATTTAGACGTTCATCTACGTAACCATTCACCCGATTTCATCGGGGCTTGTTTACATTCTGTGTACAAATTTATAAACAGAAGATAAAATAAGGAATAACGAAAACGTCAGATGATAATTTAATACTGAAATTGGTGTATTCTATCAGTATTATAGCAGTGACCTTTACTGATGCAGCAAAAACTCTAAGCTGTTCTCGCGAAAATGAAATGTGTAACATGTTTGGTAAATAAACGTATCCAAAGTTGACAACTAGACAAATTGTTACATGCATGTGTTTATGTCATTAAGAGTTCGAGGAATAACGTAGATTTATGTATGCAAAATTTATGTACTGAACGCATCAATTATCCGTCGACACACATACCTATGTAGTGCTATTTATGTATCATGTGGATTGAAACTATGCGTCATTTTTTAAACTTAAGAATGAAACCAGTGCCCACGTAGCTGGTCGTGTCTTTATTTGACGACGAATATAAAATAGGCAGTTCATTAGGAAATTTTAGTCGCCAGCAGATTCTCGCAAAAAATTATATAAAGACTTATTCCTGAATAACGCATATTTTGGTACTTCTACGTGAAAATCATTACAAGTTTCAAAACAAGATAGTTAAAGTTCAATTTAACTAGTACTTTATAAATAATTTAATTGATAATTTTCATGGGACAACCGATTTTATGTACTTTTTATTTACATTGTTTTCTAAAACTTGTCTCTATTTGTTTTTCAGCTAAATCTAGGTCATCTATTTTTTTCAAATGTATGGCCTATGTTAAATAAATAGATTTATATAGAAAGCCTCAAAATAAAGACATTTTTGCCTTAACATTATTTTGGACATATTCTCGAAAACACATTTATTTGGAGCCAATGAATAATAAAAAATTAATAAGAATTGATTTTGTTGTTATAAACTGGCGAATCCTCATTCTTACTCATAACAAAACCTAGCTTGAACAGAATAATACTGAAAAACGATTTCGGTCTTGTGTAAAAACTTAACAATGAGGAATAAAAACTCTGTTGCCACTCCACTTGTGGAAAAGGCTTATAAACTGCACAAAATAATATACCGAAATGCATACTCTCACCCAGCTGAAATTACAATAAGAAATCACACAATTTCTGTTAAATTTCTAAGAGTTTTCAAATTCAAATTTATACCTTTTCTCTATTCTTTAATAATTATTTCATTCTTTATTGGCGTGGGGTGTTGCGTATTTTTAACAGTGCACAAGTTTTTCTGCCCTTCGTCATCAAATATAAAGAATATTTTGCCTATAATTGTTTGTATTTTTCTGGGATGTACAGGATTTCTGGAGTTTGGAACTTACGGTTTCTACTGCAAATCAACAGAAATTGAATCACTACTCAACCAACTTGTCAAATTTGAACGAAAATGTAAGCTAAATAGATTTGAGTTTAATTTTACTTAAACAATAATATAATATATTGCTGTGTTTTGTTTATAGACTGTCGATTTCGAAAAACAAATTCTATTGATTGGCCTGGAGTACTGCTGGTTGCAATTCATTTGGTTTTAGCACCATCCGCCGTAATGCTTTCACTGGTTGGAGTTCTTCTCGAATTGGACCCTTTTTATTTTGCATTTGAACTCATTTTACCATTACCATATTATCGTAGTTTATCTTTAATTGTAGGAGTTCCTTTATTAAGATTTATACTAGGTTTCATATGTGTTTTCGAGTTTCATCGATGTTTACAGTTCTTCTATTTTTAACAATAACTAGCGTCAAAACAATGCTAGAATGTATGAAAATGTTAACTAATTTACCAAAAAACTTAGAAAGGACATGTATTAAAGCAAAAGGTCATCATATCACACATTCAATAGACACAATAGAAGCTATTTCTATTATTTGTGTTGGAGATCTCATCACATGCTTCCCATAAGATTTGGTACTAAGTTTACTTTAAATAGGGATACATCAACGAAGTATCTTGAGGTCACGATGACTAATCTTAATAATTCTGTTTTTCTGATACAACCATAGTTAATTTAAGCATTTGTTTTTTTTAATTATCTTCATAAAATATAGTAAAGAGCATTATGGCATTGCTGACTTTAAAATTGATTTAGTTCTTTAATTTAAAACTGGTTTTATTTTAGATCTAAAATAAGTAAGAAAGTTTTGGTAGTACAAAAACTCTTACAGAAAATTTAGTTTAACTTGGTTTCACTTTTTTCTGAATACCTTATTTGATGGCTAGTGTCTCGAAAAATGTTTGAATCAACTAGTAATTAAATCTTCAAGTGGTTTGTTAAACCACAATTTTTAGCTTTTCTGGTTATAACAAATTACCTTTTAAAATTTTCTTTGATGTATTGGCCTGTCCTGTTAAAAGTTACCTATTTCAAACCAACCATATTACATGCTTTTATTTAATTTTTAACAATTTTTATTGGTAACTGTAACGTAGTGCGTACCAGTCTTAATTATCAATTAATTTGTACCCCAAACTTCAAACCTATTTTTCTGGTAATTGTATTATTGCCTGACGAAGCAGTTTGTCATGCAAAACTAGTTGCAAATAAGGATAAGTTGAACAGTACATGTTTTTTGTATGTATTTTTCAATGATGTGTCATCGGAAGAATATTCTAATTTTGCATTGTGAAAATTAATTGTATCATAAGCTCATCTTACGCAACCTTATATCTTCAACTTTGTGGTTCGTTTATCCTGCTGGAAAAAGAATGAAACTATGAAAACTACCCTGAAGCATTTTTTAATAATTCGTCGAACATTAGATCGAGTTTTATGATACAAAACAAAAATGATTACAATTTATACATCTATTTCACAACCGGAAACGTACAGACTTAAAGCAATACTTACTGCGTAAATAAAACAATGATATACAAGCCATCATACATATGTATACCAACCCTTTAAACATATCTAACTGTAGAAATAAAAAAATCAACTGACATTGCCTTGACGTTACTTGAGTTTAGCTTACCCAATATTATTAGTTGTTGTACATGTGAATGCGGTGTTTTTTACTTTATGTGTAACAGTCGTTATTATATGTGTAAACTCTGCATTTACGTCGTTATATTGCGGGAATTTTAAGTTAATATATCCATTTTAACACAATATATATGATCCAATACTTTTATTAGCGAATGTTTGTGCAAAAAAATCAAATGAAGTATCACCTGACTGTAACTACTGAGTTTCTAATGTTTTAACTTGCAAAAAGTTATGATTCTTTTTAAGGACTTTATATTTAGCTTAAAGTACATTACTTTTATAAGAGCATTGAATGTAATGGCGTGTCAAACAAATGATTCTTCCCAGGTGGGCCATCCTTTTGAAAGAGTAATTTCAACATGACAAACTATGATATGAAGACGCTTCTACATACCGGTTGCTTTTACGAGACACTACAAACTAGTGAAGAAATGTTTAACCTTATATTAATCATCCAGTTACGATAGTTTGACGTCACACTGGAACGAGAAGGGGTAGTTCCAGTGCATTCTTGAATTATTTGCACACAATGTCACACGTCCCTGCCCGGAAAGTGTTAGGCTTTAGAGTTAACTGGCCATTTTGTAGGGAACGATGACTATCACCTCAACCATCATCACATCACTATCCAGCATCCATCTCGTGACATGACAGCAGGGGATACACCACTACATATTATATATATTAGATGTATGCATGTCACTTGTCAATACACTTTAATGTATTTTTATGATGATGCTGGAAAGATGATGAAATTGATTTTTTGTGTTGATGGAGAAGAAGGCATTCGGTTACAGAGATTTGAGGAGAGAAGGAGCTTCGGTTGATGGGAGTTGAATGAGAAAAAAAGAGAAGTTTGCTTGTGAAAAATAATATATTTTTTTTGTGTGCTTGTGTAGTTTCATTTTTGGCTTGTAGTTCTATTTAATTCGCATAACCCTAACTAACTAAGCATCGCTAATTGTATTTTTAACGCACCGAAAACGCATCTTTTATATAATTATTGGGTCTACCTGCAAAAGAGGACAACCAGCGTTGAGAAAAATAGTAAGTAACAGTGGGACACAACAAATTCATGGAATTTTCATAAGAGCATTTGTTTCGTCAACTGGATCGAGCGAAAATATCGCATACAATCAATTAGTCCTTTCCCCTTCATGGCGATCTTCGGCAATTAAAATAATTATAGGTGAGAGAGTGTGAGTATGTGTCAGAGTAGTGAAAATTTTAATTAGCAGTTAGTGTGAAGTTGTAGTACAATTTTAAAGTAGTATTTCAAGGCAGAAAGTGCAGTAAAGTTTGAAAAGCAAAAAAAGGAGATTAGAGATTTTATAGCGAAATAGTTAGAGTGAGGTAAAGAAAGTAAGCAGTGCGTTGTGTGTGATTTTTCAAAGATGTTTCAAGATGGCGTACAATAATTAGAAAAGAAAATTCATTTGCAAATTTTCTTCTCAACTGTCAAAGTCTTTTAGTTTTTTTGTAGGCAGTACAGCACAAAGCATAAATACATATACCACAAGTATCCTTCTTTTCTTTTTCATTTTTACTTTGAATGCATGCAATATGGTGACTATCGCAGTACGAATGACACCGTATAGCTAACTTTAACCTACCCTACTACTTTACTATGTTTTCATTGCATTGAAAAAAAATCATACCGAGATACGGAAGAGCGGTCGTCTGCTCATACCGTACTACAATCACCACACAAGTATACGGCAGAGCGATTGTTCGTTCTATACGTATATAGGCCTACCAACAGAGAAACAAACAAGCATATACTGGCCAAAATTACTAGCCATTGCGGAAGACTGCAATATACTAGTTTTGTGGCAGGCACGCATACGCATATATTACCAAGCATAAGAGTAAGTGTGTATCATCCGAACATGCATTGCGTTGGCCGTAATATCTTGTAAGGAAGATGACACACACATAGATGACATCCATACATACTGTACAGCAACTCAAATAGCTTAACCGAATCAGTGATAGGATCTTATAGAGGCATAAGTCACAGTACTTAAAATAGAATAATTATTGTCAAGTAAAAAAATATTTGTTAGAGATCGAATGCATAGATTACATCTTATATGTATTGATGCATAAGTAAAAGATAGTCAGGTGACCCAAAGTTGATGAAAGCTCATGTTACATGCCAGATGACCAAGTAGAAGATGAAAGTGGGGAGAAGAGATTTTTAAGAAAGGGTCGATTTCGAATAGTACACAGAGGCAAGAAAGTCACTAACAAAGACAGAAACCGAGTTAATTCACCATATATTTCAGTCGGACACTTGAATGCAAAGCCTTGCACTGGTGCTAACCAAACAGAGAGCAAGCTTGTACAGCCAATAGCTAGCACAAACACTGAAGGTAGATCGTTGAGTGATCCACCTGAAGTAGATAAGTCTAACCAAGAAGAAGGAGAGTGTGCACAACCATCAACTAGTACTAACACTGAAGGCAATTTTGCTGAAGTGGCGGAATTAAGTTTTGAGGACTCATTTCGAGGAGAGCAGTCATTAGAGGAGTGGAGTCCCAATTCTTCACCGTTAGAGAGTCCAACTTCAAATTCAGCTAGCAACACGATGAATGCAGACGAGATCCGAGATTTGGCAATTACTTCCATCGATGCCAAAGTACAGCAAATCACTGACCAACATGAAGAGGAGAAGAGGCAACTTAACCAGACTATCGCAGAACTCCAACAACAGAACAGAGAGTTGCAGGACCAACTCAAGAGATCTCCAACGAGAGCACTGACAAAGGCGCTACAGAATATAACTTTGCGCACAGCGAATTCGTCTCAGGAGAAGCCGACATTTAGAGTGGGAGGTTGCACCAAAGTCTACCTGAAAGAAGTCGAAGGCTACATGAGAAGCCAAGCTACCAGGGAAGAAGATTTCCTGACATCGGTGAAGCCAATCTTACCAGCTAATATGCATGGTTGGTTTGAGTAAGTCTTACCAGCATGCAACGATTGGAAGGATTTCCAGAAGAAGTTTGAGAGCAAGTTTGGAGGATATGCTAATGTGAACAAGATGAGAACGGAAGTACAAAACCGCACACAGAGAATGAATGAGCCAACATAGACGTTTATCTATGATTTCCATCAACTGTCGTTGCAATGCTACCCAGGTGACGATGCTAGGGCGCATGTCTTAAGGGTACAGACAGCGTTGTGGCCTAAGCTACGAACTTCCTTGGGAACCAGAACAATGTACACGATCCAGGAGTTACAACATAGTTGTGAAATGATCACGTCTGCGATAGAAGCAGAGGATCGAGTCGCTAAGAACTACCCCTACACAGTCCCACCTTATCGCAAGGGTGAGCGAAAGGCCGTGGTCCATAGCGATTCGGGAAGAGGTGGTCACATAGATCAAGGTGAAAGAGTAAGAGATATTGGAGGCAGAGGATCCCAGTACCAGGAAGATAGACAGTTTAGGCACAGTTCAGAAGTTGAAAGTCAGCGGGAGTTTCGTAATTATGAAGGAGAAGGTGAACCAGCAACTTCTCGGGGAGCAGAACGACAAAGAGACTCCAGAAGACCGGGTAATTACAACAGTCGCGGTGATCACGCATATCGTGGAAGTCAACAGCAATATCAGAAAGACAGCCAGCAGACATTGATCGACTCGGAAGCAAGACAGAGTAGCAGCAACCAAAACTGTTCCGTCCCAGATACTCAATCTGCATTGCAGAAAAGCAGGAAATGTCAAGGATATGGACACATGAGTTCTGAATGTCCCAGCAAGATGGGAATTTCGATGGCTCTCATTGACGAGAGCTGGAATATTTTAGGAGACGTGTCAGACCCGCAATCTGCACGATCCTATGACGATCTCAACCATTTAAACTTTTAAGGGGAGGAAAGATAGCTACATCTTTCCTCAGCCCTGGATTGTTACAAGTAGCAAGTGGCATTCCACTTATACAAAATAAAAACAAGAAAGAAAACAAAAGAAGCAAAACTTGATACTGGTTTATCGTTTACCTTATTACCAGAAACTTGGGTAGAGAACCAAGGAACGACGTATGAGAAGAAGGCGATCCTAGAGTTGACACGGAGAAAAGAGTTCAGAATCCGTCTTACCGGAGACATCGACACCAATTCAGTGAAAAGAAGGAAGAAGACCGTAGGTTGGGCAATGGAAATTTCATCTTGGGACGCTGAGACGAAAGAAAATTCCCAAATGCCGAACGCAACAGATCAAGACTTGACGGAAGAGCAGAACAAAGGGGAGCGTTGTCAGAGCATTTTGGGGCAGTGCCAATATTTAAACTCTAGGGAGCCAAGAGGATTCCAAGCAATCCAAGAAATACTCCAGAGTCGAGTAAAACATGATATGCAACATGTCAGGAAAGAAGAAAATATTAATTTGGAGTCCGATGACAGAGAAGACTTGATCCCAACAACACAGTTGCTTGTGAGGGTCTCTCAAATGACTACTCGACCAATCAGTGGTGCAGTAGCTAATTGTATCGCAAGGATACATACGTATATACAGACTCGGTTTGGCCACCCGAATAAAGAAGAAGAAAATAAGAATGCCGGACCTCGCGCTAACAGAGTAAAGAAACAAAATTAAACGAAACCAGATAACACCAACATCTGCGATGGCGAGACTATGATCCAACCAGTTCGCAAAACTGGATATCACCATGTTCCTGTAATCCTGAGGGAAGGAAAGGAAAATCCGAAAGCGGATTTCACCAGTCAGCTTCTCAGTAAAAGGAAGACCGTAGTCTGGTCCCCATTTACTGAGAAGACTGAGGAGACTGAGAACAGTCAGAAATCCCAAAAGAGGATGATTTTTCAGCCATGCTGTAGAATCAATGATCAAACGTTGGCCGGGTACTAGAGACCGCCAATTCCCTGTAAATATGGCAACGAAATAGAAGGCTAAATTAATTATATATTTACCAGTATTTAAGCTTTACTAATATTAAATTAAGTACCAAAAGGTTGGTACATGTTATTGGCCAGACGGAGTTTTGGCGGGACATAAGGCAGAGGCTTTGGATATCGTAGAAACAGAATTAGAGCAGTTACTATCTGAGGGCTATCTCTTGACCAGATGCTAACTAAAGATAGTACTGCGGTAACCATAAAGCATTCAGTATTATTCAAGTCCTGAGACAGACCTTGACCGTCTAGCTCTTGACGAGGATTTACTCGAATTGTGTATTGCCAAAGACAGACATTTCCAAAATGAAGCCGATGGAGATTAGTCCAAGAAGTCCAAATAAGATACAAATATTACTGTTATCCCAAGAGAGAGTTGGGAACTTAAAAAAAGACAAGCAGCTCCATTGAAACTTGATGAATTCAAGTAATTGAAAGAAGACTTAGAGGCAGAAGTCAGTACCTACGGCGACAACTCGCTATGCTTCACTCTGGTTCTTGCCCAGTGTTCCCAAACCGGACGCAGTGTAAGTTGTACATAATGCAGGCAGATGACAAGATCACTTGTAGAGGTTAAAGCAGAGTCCGCCAAAGCGGAAGGGATACCGGAGGGGCGAGGGCCAGGGAGGGGAAAAGCCACGGGGGGTTTTAGAGCAGGGTCGTGTAGGGAACGATGACTATCACCTCAACCATCATCACATCACAATCCAGCATCCATCTCGTGACATGACAGCAGGGGATACACCACTACATATTATGTATATTAGATGTATTCATGTCACTTGTCAATACACTTTAATGTATTTTTATGATGATGCTGGAAAGATGATGAAATTGATTTTTTGTGTTGATGGAGAAGAAGGCATTCGGTTACAGAGATTTGAGGAGAGAAGGAGCTTCGGTTGATGGGAGTTGAATGAGAAAAAAAGAGAAGTTTGCTTGTGAAAAATAATATATTTTTTTTGTGTGCTTGTGTAGTTTCATTTTTGGCTTGTAGTTCTATTTAATTCGCATAACCCTAACTAACTAAGCATCGCTAATTGTATTTTTAACGCACCGAAAACGCATCTTTTATATAATTATTGGGTCTACCTGCAAAAGAGGACAACCAGCGTTGAGAAAAATAGTAAGTAACAGTGGGACACAACAAAATTCATGGAATTTTCATAAGAGCATTTGTTTCATCAACTGGATCGAGCGAAAATATCGCATACAATCAATTAGTCCTTTCCCCTTCAATTTACATAAATAAATACTACGTAGAAGTTTCTGAAAATTGTCTCTTTTCTGTAAATAATCTTAATATCGCAGTTGTTCGTATACAAGTCTGCAGTCATAATTTTCAAATTATAAGTTTAACGTTTAAGTTGTGATATCAAAACTATTATATGATTTTTACAAATTAATTTTGTATTGTGTTAGAAATATTTTGAAAATAAGTAATTTCATAAAATCTCCATGATATTAAAAAATTTATTTAAAAGAATTTAAAATCCTTTTGCAACACGGCCATCCACTGAGTTTGATAGTATAGTGAAAAAGTGAAATTAGGTGATTTGAAAAAACGTAATTTCCGTACTAAATTTATTTTATTGTTTTGCTGTGATTTGGTTTAGCATCGGTTACTCTATATAATAGCAAGTTAAAATATGCAAATGGTTTCACATGCAACACACGTAAAATATTTGTACTTATTGATCGTGCTAACTTTTTAAAATTACTGTGATAAGAAAATTAACTTGGTGAAAATTGGCTTCAGTATTTTTTTTAAAACATGCCAAGCTAAACGTATACTCTAACAAAGGTAAGACCCACAGTTTTCTTAAATTTTTCAAGAAAATATATAATTCAAACGTACAGAAATTGGTACAAGTTCCTGGAGTTTGATAAACTTATATCGGAGCAGTATTTTTAAACTAGCTACAAAACTACACACTGCATCAAGTAGCCGATAAACTCAACAAACGAATGATGAGATATATTCAATTAATCACTTTAGTGTACTAGTACATCTCTTTTAGGCTTCATAAAATATCAAATTTTATAAATTTACAAAACTGCTAACAGATATGGTCATTAAAAGTATGTTCGGTATTTGAAATAATTTCAAGAAATATGCTTTTATTCATGTTTTATCTTTACTTTAAACAAAATCATGCGTCAATTTCATTCCTTATTGATTTGTTTTGTTCAGGGCCATCTGGAATGGGTTTGTGGCAATTGAATTTAGTTCTGTTACATTCAAAAAATAAAATATGACGAGTAGACTAAATGCAACGGACTAAAACACTTTGGATTCAGTACATACTCGTACGTAGTTTTTCACTCCTTTTTTGCATAAAAATAGAATGGTAATGCAACGTATGCATTATTTACCATGTATAATTAAGTATTATGCTTACACAAACATTCATGTATACATGCTTTCACTTTGCTGTAGTCCAAACGAAAAAAAAACAATGGATGATATGCAGGGCTTGACGGGATAGAAATAAGTATAATTGATTTTAACCGACATCCATCGTTTTTATTGTTAGTTCTTGGAGTTGAGCAACCAACTCTGCTACGTAAGTTAATGTTATAATCTATTAGCCTATTTGATGGACAGAATATTATTTCAAAACTGCTGGAGATCAAATGTATGTTCGTTTTTCAAATAACGGTTATCTAACATATTTGAATTCAGTGATCTGAAGTACAAAATAATGATTTTATAAATATAAAGCAGCCAAACATGTACATCATAAAGTAAAGAACCATATAAAACTTTGTGATGCTTGCAACAGGAATTTAATAAGCTTGATTCCCTTGTTTTTCTTCGAATGACTTTGTGAAACAGTTACTGGAAAGCCTTATTTTAATTTGTTAAATATCTGGTAAAAAATTCAAAAGCGCAGTCATGATTTAGTGTTAGGTATGTTTTTACAATATATATACAAATGTTCTTACATATATTCACAATTTGATGTCATGTAATATAAGATAGTTTACAAAACTAGAGAAGTCAAACCGTGATTAACGTTTTGTTGACATTTCTGAGAATGATTTCGAAAAAAGTTATAGTAAAACCTATTTCGTGACAAATCAATATTAATGCAAATAATGTATGGGAATATTTACACTTTACATCATATTTTTTATAGATTGCGTGATTCCAGCCAAACACGTTTGGACATTTTCTTGAATCAATCCGAGCCTACCCAAATGAGATATTTATTTGCTCTCACGTAATTTCACATGTCACCCAATGTCACATAAAGCACAGTATTTGCGTAAC
The DNA here is from genome assembly GCA_034693345.1 of Entomobrya multifasciata. NCBI lineage: Eukaryota > Metazoa > Arthropoda > Collembola > Entomobryomorpha > Entomobryidae > Entomobrya > Entomobrya multifasciata. Next base: position 11,446 of record JAQFXM010007381.1, read on the forward strand.
ATATTAAAAGTACTCACCCCAAAACCAAATTTTTGTGAAGAGAATTATGAGGGTGGCATTAAAATTTCATGCAACGACAAGCTCATTTTTCTTTACGAATAAACTAATATTTAAACCCGTGTTTTAAAAATATTTTTGCGTAATAAAATTAAGTATTTCGACTCGCAGTATATTTTGGGATTTATAAAGATTTGGTTTCTGGTGTGATTAAAATACATTGTTGACCTTGCCAACCATGTCAAAGAAAAATCTTGCAGACGAAACATTTGGGGATATTTCCCTCTTTGCATCCTTCAGAAGGGGTCAAAGTACACCAATAGAAACGGAAAATGTGTCAAATTCGCCAGAAGAAGCTGCTTCCTCTAGTTGGAATGACCAGGGGGAAGCTTCTACACACAATGAAAATTCGACAATAAGCCAAGGCCAACATCAAAGTTCTACTGTAACTTCATTTGATAACGAAAACCATGAGCTTTTACATGATAG
>JAQFXM010007382.1:0-11930 GCA_034693345.1 Entomobrya multifasciata
TCATACATCCAATTAATCTAATTACTAATTACTTTGCTCTCTCAGGTCCAATATTTTGCTCGATCAGCTTTTGAAAAAATGTGGAGCAGTGGGGAACTCAAAGTTAACAGGGACAAGGCAGATGAACACACAAGAACTTTACTTCTTACCATTATGCAATATGCAAATACTACATGTGTTGGCGTAGGTGGAGTCCCTTTCTTTACCATCACATATAAATTTCTTGGAACGGTATTTACATTTCCAACTAAACCAATCTTTGTTTAATAGTTGCTAACAAGTTGATTGAGAATTAATATGATTCAATTAAATTGTATTTCAGATGACCAGTGCACTCATTACGTACACCATAATTATGTTCCAGTTTGGGAATAAATAAAAATTTGAACACAGCATGATTAACAGATTCTTGTTCATTTTTTATTTTTAAACAATTCATAAATTATTAATATCCTGCACAAAAAATCACTCTTGTTGACTCTTGCACAAAATAACATTCTTTTTTTCTTCTTTTTTAAAACTGTCAATAACATTTTGAAAATGTAGCATTCATAAAATATATATACTAGAGATATATAATAATAATAAAAAGTGAAGTAAAGGAATAATAATAAAAACACAATAAAGATCCATAACACTTAAATATGGTTCTCACACTCACAACAAATCAAGACAAGGGGAATATAATGTATGTATGTATGTATTTTATGCAACAATTTGCATAGTCAAAAGGAATGGAAAACCAAAAAATGCATCTTAAAATGTGTGAACCAAACTAGCAGTCAAGTTGGTCCACAGTTTTGTATGTTAGTTCCATACTTTTCCTTGCGATTAAATATTACAATAACTTATTAAAACCTTTGAATTTTCTCCCAAAAATTTAACTCAGGGAAAAAATGAAATTTGAAGAGTATAAATTATAAATAGTCAAGCAGTAAAAAGCTTTTAAATATACCCAGTATAACAGGCAAAAAGACAGATTAAAAACATGCTTCCCAAGTTTGGAGATTCCCTCATAATCAAAAGTTAATTTAACTCATGAAACACAACAGGTACATTCATTAAAAGTCATACAACAGTTTGTTAAAACTAAGAAAATTATGGGCGTTTTTTATGGCAAAATACTTTTTTTTGATGAGTAGCTAGTTATTATACATTTTAAATATTTCTAGTCGTATAATAAGCATTTGTCCTAAAAAATAATTAAAATAGCTAAAAAGTAGTATAATAATTAATTAAACTGCATTGCGACAGGGATGGGCACTTGAAAAAATGCTGACGTTGCTGTAATTAAAATTGCTTGTATTCCCGGCTATTATTGAATAAACAAATTATTACTCAAACGGAGGCGGGATTTAAAATTACAAAATTACATTATATTAGCCGTAAGCCTATTAATTTTCTATTATTAGACATCGGTAATTTCATCACAGATTTTTTAAAAATACTCGTGTAAAGTCAAAAGAACGGTATACGTCATTTCATAACTTAAAATTGTTGCAAATGACAATCACCGTTTTTAGCTGCTGCTGCTACTGATTCTTCAGTATTACTATGATTAATTAAATTAACAATAAAAAAGATGCATCTATGTAGTTATACTTCCTAAAGAAAACTGCTGCTGCGTTGATGTTTTTTTAGACGAAAGCGAAAAAATAATACATAACAAACAACAATACAACAAACAGTTTTACTTCACAGTTTGCGGAAGGATTTCCCAGTCTTTGATTTTGTTTTTTGTTGAAAAAAAACAAATAACTTAAAATTATTATGTAAAAATGTAAATTAATTAAAAGAAATGATGTGCGGGTAATCATCCAACGGATTACACCGGGTTTGCTGAACGAATTTACCAATTGGAGTCCTTAAGGACAGCCTTGCTTGAACCGACACTGTCGTTAGATGCTTTCCTGTAAAATCAATTTAAAATATTTGTTAAAAATGAAAACAATTTAGTGAAGAGTTTTTGGGAAAATACTGACGTTTACCTTGTCACTTGGTTTTCATGGCCATCGGGACCCGGCCTTTTCTGACTACTCAGATCAAAACTTGTGGAACTGAATCCACTAGATCCCGACCTACTCTTTTCAGAATTGCTTGAGTCTCTCCGACTTGGAGGCGACGAAAATGATGACTCTTTCTCCGTACTGCTCTTCCTCTCAATGGAAGCTCTAGGCAATTGATAAATTCCCATGTGCTTCGTTTTGTATTGGATTCTGGCAAGTGGTAAATGGCTAGCGTCATCATCTTCCTCTTCATCTGCGCCTCCAGAAGGTTGCGTTGAAATGGGTTGTTTGTTAGTCATAAGAATTCCTCCTCCACTGGCACCTGCAGGATCCCTCCTCGAGTCTGATCTGCTTAACAATCCCAGTCCAAAGCTGGATATGGAGGAACCTGACTGTTGAGAGTTGGTACGCTCTATTGGCTTAAATTTGTTCTGTTTTTTGGAAATTTCAAAAGAGGTAATGGGGCATTCAGAGAAAAATTAAAAATTGAGTTACAAAAGATTTTAAAAATGTGAAAAAGCCGTTTTTTCAATAGTGACATAAATATTATTTACATTTTGAAGTTAAATATTTTTAAAAGTAAATCAATAAAGTGATTTTGATTTATCTCCCCCTTTCCCCGTAAAGAGTATAGTTAAAAAAGGATTAATTGTGTGCAGGAGACTCATGCTATAAAACAAAAGCAAAATTAGCGTATTTTTTTAGCAGTTTGCGTATAGTTTATAATTATGTGTATGTACATATTGCTGTACAAATATATACAAAGTGTATTCATTTTGTTTTTCAAAAGGAAAGAATTTCGACGAAAGGTAAAAAGGAAAGCGAAAACAGAACAGGACAACAGGCAATAGGAAAATTTATTTTGGACAAGCATGCAAAATTAATAAATTAATTGTGTTTGTGTTTCGTTATCTTCTATGTACAATTTCTTCATATGTATGATGCATTGCCTGAAAGTTGGATAGTTCATCCTTCTGATCTCTTCCAATTCCTGACGAACTACTGCTTGAAGCAGAATCGCTGGAGTCACTACGTTTAAGTCTTAGCGGATCGACCTGCAAGGGGCAATAACAAAAACAAAAGGAGGAAGTAAGATGATAAAATACCAACCCAATTAAGTAAATTGATGTGACAATTTCTACATATAGTCAAGTTGAAAAGATAAAAGTCGTGTGCGTGAACACTTTTTTTTTTACTAATTCGCGTATTATTTTTTATGTACAAAAAAGTTATTGAATATGTAATTTTGTGTACACACACACGGATAAAGGAAAGAGAAAAGGTGCCCAATAAATTACTTTTATTGCTAAACAGTGACATGCGATAGAGCACCTAACTTTAGCAGTGCGGTGCTCAAAAGGCATGTTTGAGATTTTATATGTGAATCGAAACTACCAATAAATTATCGATTTTATGCTTGATATAATAAATTGTGGAAAAATGAAATGATTATGTGTTATCAATGTTATGTACAGTGAACGTTTGCTCCAGGCGACTCTGTCTGCGGAAGCTGACTGATTTTGGGGATTTAGTGGGTAGTGGGGCAGCTAATCTTGCTAGTGCAGGATTTCTTGCAAATGCATTTTGAAGTGCAGGACGGACTGGTGTACCATCGGGTTTATACATCATGTGATGTGGATACATCCAAGGTGACTTGGGACAGTCATTTTCAAAACCTCGATTGGAAATACCACCAGAAGGTCTTCGGTCTTCTTCGATGGTTGTGCGTTTTGAGAGAGTTCTGTTGAATTGATTAAGACATTTTAACGATCAATTGTAAAAACTAAATTAATTATCTATGTAATTTTATAATGGTTTTTTAGGAATTCCCCAAAAGTACAGCTCACCTCAATAATTTTCTGCCGAATCCAATGGACTCTGGCTCTTCAAGTGATCTTTTCGTGCTTCCCTTCTTCCTTCTCGTGTAATGGCTCTCTTCAATAATAACATGTCTGTCAAATGGAGTACCATAGTCTACCTCAAGAATTGTCGAGAACTTGTGTGGATACATTAAGTCGACGGTGGCGATGATTGCTCCAACAGCAAAACAAAGGGAACCTTGAATAATGACAAACAAAAGTATACAAAAAGTGACGTCTGTCTAGAATGTCTTGATTGTCTGGCTATAATATTATTAAAATTATTTAAGGTTTCATTATATTCTGTATAAAAGGGAAGTTTATAAAAAGTTGCGTATTTAATCTATTTTTTCATTTTTAATTTGTATGAATCAGGTCGGCATAATGATAATATGATTATTTTATCAAATCGTTATAATGTCAATTCTTGATCACTTCACTAGTCATGTCACTCACTTTTTTACCAATGCATTCACAAGTTTTTGGATTTAATCAAATACAAACAAGCTGGCTAATAAATTTCGGCGGTTTCAAAGGGAGATTGGCCTTTTTGTCGTGAGTTGGTCCTGAACGAGTGTCTACATTATTTTTTGTGCAAAAAATCCCTTCTTGAGTTTGCTTATTTCATTACTTTACATTTTATCTCTTGAATGTGTTTGGTTGTGGTGTTGACATAAGGAAAAAAGGTATGCATAGATAATGAATGATGAGATGAGTATAAGTTGGTTTGGGCTTGGGAGGACCAAGGTCACGACTAAAATGTATACTGATTCAAGAACTGGTAATAGGGATCAAAATGTAAATCAATCAAAGAAATAATAAAATCCATTCCAAGTGGATGAGTCCTCTTAAAATCCTTTGAGGTTTTTTGTCTTCTTGCTTTAGTCTTGACTTGATTTGACTTTATAAATTTACCTTTGCATCTTTAGGTACACCATACTCGTGATTTCACGAATTTTGCATGCTCTCCATTTTATGGGGATTTTTTGTGATATTTGTGCAAAAAACTTGCAATATTCCAAACAGGATGTAAAAGAACACATCATAATTATTTGTATTGCGTGTCCTCTTCACTTGACTTTGCAAATATGTAAATATATAATTGAAGAATGAAGACGAACGCGTGTGCTGATTTGAAATATATTTTGCATTAATTTTCCATTCATCCTGTGACAATTATTATTAAATCATGGTGGGTAATGTAATATATGTCATGTACATAAATTCAATGATGATCATTTTCTAGGCAAGGCATTTTCTGGTCAGTTGTTATTATTTTTTGTATGGAATATGAAGAATTTTTATTGGATTATGTAAGAATTTCAACAAATCCTACTTGTGCTCATTAGGGTTTTTGGGAAAGTCTTTACCGACGAACTGATCTTATTTTTTAAAGTAAGAAGATAGTGTAAAATAGAACAAAGCTTACAGCGGCAGTGGCACGCCGACACACGACAAAATATAATCTATAGTACCACGCACGCATGAATAGCATGCTGGTTTACGAAAACGCCCTGCTAAGATATAAATTTTATATTTTGGAACGATTCTTACCAAAGATAAGTTGCAAGTCTCGAGTAAATCCCCAAAAAAATAGTTGATCTTATTGGAGGAATACGTAATACGAACGCAGCAGCAAAATGTTATCATGTCATAATAATTTTGATTGTAAGATCGGCTTTTTATAGCACACGTGAAGACAATGCATGATTATGATACATGTGTGAGTGTGCGGATAAGTCAACCCTACTGATTGTAAAAATCAGGCATTATCTGTATAACATAAATGTAGTAGTCAGTCGTAGATGCTACAACACAAATTCTAATTTATTCCATTCTCTACGCACTACTGTCAAAAGCCTGTACTTAAACTGCAGCATTTTGTTTTTGATCCACTGATTCTGATTGGAACTGACAATGAGGGGTTTGTTGGCAAAATGAACTATTGCAATTTTTCGTTTTCTTCGCATGCCTTTATAAAGTAAGCAATATTTATGAAGAATGAGTATCACACGGTGATAATGATAGCACTAAATTGCAAGAGCACAGTATCACGGTGGGATGTCCTTGCAAAGCAAACTAAAATAAGCAATTCAGATCTAGTTTATTCTGCATCTCCATTTTCTTACATTTTTTTGTCATTACTTATGTGGAGATAGTTGATTGGAGTTGGATTGCACAGGGTAAGTGTGAGAGGTTCACAGTACCAATATACATTTATGTAAAAGATATATCATATCATAAGGATAAAAATGGATAAAGCAGAGGCGGTACCATTTCCGGGTACCTGGTGCTCTAGTTTGCTTTGTCTTCGACTGGTCTGAATCTTAGCCAGGTGTGCTGCCAGCGCACAACAGGCAAAACAATGCTTACATAAATCATGTATGATTCACTTTTATCCTTGTTCGTTTTCTTCTATTAATGGAAACCTACGACGGGCTACACATGGTGACATTTTTCTACGTCTATGCGGGTTTCAAGCTAAAAATGCGAAAAACTTGGGTGAAAGAAGTTATTATATCCCAAAGCCCATTTCTTTTCTTCTTCTAATCTGCGGTAACTTCATTTTAACGAATTCAAACGATTCAATCTACACGGTTGTCAAATTATCCAATGTGTAAATAATTTTTCGAAGGCGTAAGTTTGAACCTAATTCGAGAAAAGTATTGTTCACTTACCCGCTACTAAGACGAGCCAGAAACACCATCCAAACTTGAACATGAGGAACTTATCCTCAAACCTAATTACAAGAGGTTTGCTTGGAATGAGCATGTAGTATAAAAGATTTGTCGTGAGCATAAGCCCACCCGTGATAATCATTTGATAGGCTCCATAACGGGGAACGACCACGATGAGAAGATTCATCAGTAGCCAGGAAGCAAATGAAGCCCTGTAAAACAAAATAAAAAACATTTAATTATATTTCAAACATTTTAATTACAAATAGTTAAAATTCCATTATAAGCCTCGTGTAAATCGGAGAATTACAGCGTACGAGTATAAAATTGACTTTCTTTCGAAAACTATATGTTATCGACATCTTAAATCTACGCTTACGCGTTGTATTTTTTGCAAAACCACATTATTCAATTCGAAGTAGCTCAAAAAATTCTGATTGCATCACTTGATCTGATCTCATGAAGACATCATTATCACTCATGTTTGTTATGACTGGGGTTTGTAGCGTGTGCTTTTTATCAAAAGTAATATCCAAACAAGGTGAACTTTATATAATATTCATGTCAAAGAATTAAAGATGCATACGCACTTGGCAAGCGCACACGCCATTTTTTGTCATGTTTTTTTCTTCTGGTAATTGATCCTCTTTACAGGTGAACTAGAACTTACCAGCAATAAGCAAAAAATACTGGTAAACGACAGAATAGGTATATTTTCTAATTAGCGTATCACATCTTACGAGTATAAATATACACATCATCAATACAATTGACTCTCAGGTTTTCAAAGTTACAACCATACGTTTTATTATCAAAGCCCTTTTGTTTCATTGCATAATGCAACGCACACGCCATGAATTACAAAGTCGTATCGTATCACTTTAACCGTGAAGTGTAGCAAATTAAGGAAAAAACACACATTTCTAACCGACCAACCGAACAGTTCACTGCCTCATGGCATGGCAGACAGGCGTCGAGCGAGGTGAGCAAACCGTCATCAATCGTAAACCGTAATAAGCTTGATGACGATTTTTATTTGCGTAATCCAGTAAATGCATTTAACAACTCACGATCAGAAAATTACATTATCAACCCTTTTCAGTAATTCACACGGCTGCATGCTTGTTACATTTCATATCAGACATCTTAAACATCATCAAACCGTTTTCATTTTTTGGAAAAAAGTAGGTATATCTACAAAATCCCTAATTCCCCCGCCTCCTCTTTTATGACGCATGATGTGTGACAGTGACTGCGGTGCTGGCATCTCATTGGTTTTGTTTACGAAAGCAAATATAATAGGATTTTTGATGCACAAAGAAAAAGTTATCGTAATTCAATAAACAAATTCAAAAGATCTCCATTCAAATGACAGCTTTTGTATTTGTGTTTAGCCTACATACCACTTTTACCCTTGTAGCTTGTAAGTAAAATCGAACAATAAATTATTTGTATTGGTATGTTTTGCTTGACAGTGGTTTGACTTATTAGGTAACGTTTTGCTGGTCCTCTTGTCTTTGTGACTATTGATCAGAACGACATTCACAGGTAAACTCTCAGTTTAGTAACGGAAAACAGATTTTGTTTGAAAGGGTGTAAAAATGAATGCTATTCCATGGCATGGCGGCGTGCTAAATGCTACAAGACACGGTATAATAGACAGGCGAGGACTTACTTAGATTTAGAATTCAGACTTGAGTTAGAAAAGAATTAACAAAAGGGAATTACAAATAAATTTTGAATGAATGAATGATATTATTATCATTTAAGGTCTGAGATACCCTCCTTTGAGTGAGTACTCGAGACTTGACGGTGGTGATGACGTTGACTGGTAATCTTGATACTCTATCCATTTTAATATTTTTGAGTAGATTGTATTTAATAAAATGCCTTCAAAAAATGTTTAATGGAATACGTCACCAGACAATGTTATAGAGAATTGTAATAATAGAACTCGCTTTTTTGAATGATGTTACCATTACAGTTGTCTGAGTCTGGTTGTTCAACAGTTTTAACCTTGACGTGATATGCAGAATATTTTTTGTGCTGAAAGTATGTTTTGATAATGTGCTATCCTGATAAGGGCAAATGTTAGATGTAAAAAGTCATCATGTTGAGTAAAGTATTTAGATAAAGTATTCTTAATATTATTATATAATGTCATTAGAATATGAAAAAGTCAGAAACTGAAACTGTGAGAGATCTAAAAAAATCGAGTATTATGTCGTTTTTGACATGCTGACATTCAAATGATTTTTTCGTTCAATTGGCAGAGGTATAAGCCATGAGAATTGACATAATTTGACATTTGTTTTCATTGAAATTTCTAAGGAATATTTTTGGAGCATTACTATTTTTTTTCTATGTTGCGCTGCTTGAGTTTGCACTCTGGCATGCAAATGATCACAAATACGTAGCGTTACTTTTACAAGATAGCAAGAAGATTGCATTTTTTGATGTTATAAAAGTAGCCACTTTACTAACTAAAGTTTTATGCTGTTAAAGGGCTATTTTGGTTCAAATAAAAATCACAGAGCAGAAATTACTTCACTATTTTCAAGCTTTCAATTGTCTGATCAGGGCATTGAAAATAGCTTCAACGGCAATAATAATATTTTGTATCATTTACCAATTCGTGGCACTACAAAGATGGATACAAAACATTCTAGATAGGGGTCCTCAGTTAAAAATTGGTGCTCTAAAAGAATTACAAACTTCAACTTACCATAATACGATGGAGCCGTAGTATCCAGCAAGTCTGTACTGACGACCCCAGCTGAACCCCTCGTCATCCACGTCAAAATATTCGACAACCGTAAGAATAGGATATGGCAGACCTTTGACTAGAGCTTCTCGAAATTCATCATGGATATCGTTGGAGGACACCCAATGAAACCTCTCGTTGAAATCAATGTCCTCCCGCAAATAGTCATTTACCAATGACTCATTTTGCGAAGGAAGACCTGCATGAAAAAGTACAAAAAAAGGTTGAAAGTTATGCTTTTGCATTTTTTTAGGTGGAGGTTATCAATGATTCAGTATGCATTAATTTCGGTATATATATGTAGGTTTACCTTGTAAAGTTACATTGAAATGCGTAAGACCGATGTGAACACCAATATCTGCTGCTAACTTTTCCCTGGAAAACGCTCGGTAGTAACTCATAATGGATGAGTCAGCCACGTGCCACCCGGTGCCATACTTGCTGACTATAAATTCAAAAAATAGAACGTTACATTAGAATCATGAATAAATATATTCTATCATTGAATTTCATGTTGAATTCATCGAAAAAATCAAGCACTTTAGCAAAATGCAAGCAATCAAAGCAAGTTATGGTTTTTTCGAAGGATTAAATATTTAATTTTATGATCAGCCATCACCAATATAATAGTTTTACTAAACGTAATAGTAATATGTATTTGAAAAGCTTTGTACAAAATATATTTCCAAATAAAAATCTCAGATATACCTTCGACGAGATGTGCATATTGTTATGAATGAATGTTATGCGACTTGACTTATGTATTCAACATTTTTGTTTTTTCAGTTTATTTTAAAGATTACAATTTCAATGAATGCTTTCATTCCTTGCCGTTACGCCACCGTATTTTCACTAATAAAGAAATTAATTGAATATGGAATTTACGCTTGATTAATCTGATCAGCGCTTTGTGCGCATTCGCACACTGTACTGATTTCACACTTACACGAGACTCGTGAATGATTACTGATTTGGCCTGTAAATTAGCGGGGCGTGTAAAATATTTTAACATTAAAGAATACAGCCATGAAAGTTAATATACCTTTACCAATCACTGAATTGAGGGCAGAACTTGGCTGAAAAATTGTACATATTTACATAGGTAAATATATTGAGTTGCTCATAGTTTAGGCTGACACCGATGCTATTTTAATTGAGTATCTCCAAGTGTTCATCTCCTCCTGACGTGCTTAAATTTTAAATTTTAGGGCGCATTTTATTATATTAACACGACAACGTTTTTGACAATGAGGGGATTCATCGTATCACGTCATGTTCTATTTCTCTTGTGTTTATCCAACAACATCATCATCATAATGGGGCTGGTGCATTAATCCGTAATCGAAATTGCATTTAAAGTGCATCATCGTGCATGCATAATAACATGATTATATAACACCACGATTCCAAATGGTGCGCAATATCATAAAAATCAAAACATAATCTGTGTACCATCTGAAGCAAAATCCATCACTCAAGGTGTCGTTTATCTTGTATCAAGTAAAGCTTGTTTGTCAACTTTAAGCTTCACAAGACCACCGCAGCTTGTGACTTTATGATACATCATCGAACAATGCAATGATCAAAACAATTTAATTTCATTCCTAAGAATCCTTATCCTATGTTCATGCATAAGCTTCCATAATTAATACTTTATTATCGTTTGATACATACATAAATGTATCGTAACTTTCATAATCGTCTTAAAACGGAATTTTTATTTTCATACAGAAAAGTGTGTAGTGTGTAAGTACATGCTTTTTTACTTAATTTATGTTATAAATGTTACAAATATCATTCATTACTATATTTTTATGTCATTCTTTTCTTTCAATTCCTGAGAAAACTATCACAATTTTATCAACGTTACAAGACATTTAGATAAGTGTGCATAATTTTTTTATACTAAATATAACAATAATGGGCCTTGCCTCTGAATCTTTAGCATAATTTTACATGTTTATGTTGATTTTTTATTCCTCTGCGACAGGCTATTTTTATTTTATCAATAAACTTTCTCACCCTCGAAGACAGTGCACATGACACTGGCACATCTTTTTATCTATGCCATTATCATTTGATGTTTTATGAAATGCATTGCTGTTGTTGGTCAATAGTCTTGTCTAAAATGACATTCTACTCAAATGTTCTTATTGTTAAATCAAAATGATTAAGATTGAATTTCTAAATTTTGGTAATGGTAATGGTAAAAGGAAGAAGATTTGAATTTATGTCAAGGCTGTCATTTTAAATGTCTTGAAAATTGAAATAAATTAAACTATTTTTAACACTTTCTCCATACCTTTGAGAAAATACCATACTTGCATTGTTTTCTAGATTGGCGAATTATATAATGCCATTTATTACTCATTTTTCTTAAATTCGCTGTACCGTAATATACACATGTATATACCTGTACCACCAAATCTTTGATGCCTGTTTCTTTAATATTCAACGAGTTATCCGCGAATTCAATAAGTCGTTACTAAACTGAATTAACTACTGGCACCATAAAGTGCACCCTCATTCACTCATAAATCCCGCAGCTTACGAGGATATGACCAGGTCACTAAATCGACTAGAGCTTTGAAAAATAGTGAAATATATCAATTTTGGTACGCTG
>JAQFXM010007383.1:0-11930 GCA_034693345.1 Entomobrya multifasciata
TTTCTCAAAACGTACATTTCTTGAAACTATGTTCATTTTCAGGCAACTACAATGCCTTGTGGGCTTATTTAACGAGTGCTTTGCTCCGCAAATGCATATATTGTTTATTGGTGCATTTATAAATCAAGTGTTTGTCAACTATGGTACCATAAAACTTTACAATGAGCTGCCACTTATAACCTGGATAGCACTCCCTTATTTGGCGGTATGTGGTCCGGTGAATATTGTCACTGTTCACAATTTTCTAGCTAGCCCATTTGAACATTCAAGTAAGTCTATTCAGTCTTGGAGGCAACCAAAGTGTGTTGGCTATTCAAGTAGGGAGGGCAAATATAAATTAACAAGGAGGATTATTGGATCCTGCGCTTCACTAAAGTTGAAATATGGGTCTTTGAAATTTGTGAGAAAAGATGATGGAATTGAGTGGTTGGATTCTTTGATAGATTCTACGGTAACAGCTCTTTTGTGGGGATGAGTGAAAATGTGACCCTATTTTAGAATCTATTTGTCCTTTTATGTAAACTGTATAATGTATTTGCATTCCACAATAGTACAAAATTAGGGATATACTAGTGATTCGACTTCACAAAGCTAAAAGGTACACTACCGATAAACTCATCGTAGGATATGGCGTAAAAATTGATATATGGCTGTTTTTAATGTTATTTGCGAAATCTGAGCTTGAACTTATTAGGCTTTTAGAATTGGTTCATTTAATTGCTTAAAAAATTAGCAAGCAATAAATACCCTTATGATTTTTCATTTTGACCATCATATATGTATAATTTACAGCTTACTTTAAAAACCTACCAATTAAACATACATGTTGCACATCTGTTGAAGCATAAATTGTGTCACGTTTGTTCAAAGTTTTTATAGGAATAACGAATACGTTCTGGTTTAAATTTAATTTTAACACGACATAGTGAATGTCATTAATACAAGTTGTATATATGTTTCATAATTTTAGAATTGTTTAGAGGAAACGTTACTAGTCAGGCCGAATTTGGCTTTTATCTTTACACACATATTATCTTTTTATTTATTTTTACCAACTAAGCTATACATGTTTGTTATTTTTACGTATTACCCTCATGTGCTTTTGTTGAAACTAACCTGTTTCAAATGGAACTTTTATCGACAAATTAAAATTTTCCATAATTTTACACACAATTCTCATATTATTAACCAGCTATTAGTATTACATTATTGTAGCCGAGAGCAAGACAAGTGTGAAGGAGAGATACGGGAGTTGTTTCAGTGTTAGCTAAGACCTGTATTTATTTATTTTAAAAGATGGATAACCCGGTTGATTAGCTTAGGCACATACGAATGATTCACGACTTAGTGTAATCGTTGCAGTAAATTTTTCAGAAAACGCTTTGTACTGTTATTATAGAATTTGTACAGTTGATCAATAAATCATAGAGATAATTTGCTTTGATTTCAACGTCAATAATGCCCGCTTCTCCTGCTGGTACTGCAATTATTTGCAAAGACTTTATAACCTTATACATATATTTACTTCTCATTGACATACTAGATTTCCAGTGATACAAGGTTTCCGAAGAATATCTGTAAAAGGAGCAGCCAAGAACAAACAATATATCCAAAAGACTAACAGTTAAGCCCAGTAGTGCAAAACTTATCACCAAAAATATGTACAAATTTTTACGAATGGCTAGAAATAATACATTGGAAAATACTACAAATATCACAAGGGCGCTGCATAAAACTACTGTGCTCCCATTATATTCAAATGGCTTTAGCACATTGGCCACAATTTTACATTGACGATAAAAATTTATCATAATAGTATTTGGTTGCTTTCGCTGTTGTAAGTTTTTGAGAACTAAAAATCGGTATAATCCTTCGGAAAATGATAGTAATATTAAATTAAGTAAACTACACAGTAATATATGAGCCATGAAAGAGTACAATATGGTCCAACCCAATTGAAAAGGCATATTTGAAAAATAAATCAGGTAGCTACATTGCTCATCTCTTAAACAAAGTAAATATTTTGCAATATTGGAAAATGGATCTAAATTCAAATAAACAAATGCACAATTGCTGAGTATGTAAATGCATTGATTGAAACTAATGACATAGTTAGCACTTTAAACATCAAAAATTCTTGATTCTTAGGTATTTTCAATATTTGTCAAAAGTGTAAATCTAATTACAAGCAAAAATTACGTTTTGTAAGTGCATAAATATTAAAAAATCCCCAATACACAATAACAGCAGAAAAAGTATCGCTAAGCTTTCAGTGAGTAGATGAACGAATCCAAATATACCAGAATTGTTATATTCTATTGTGATCATGATGGTAGCTGATGTAAATACTATTAGTTTAATTACAACATTTAACAATACGAAGATTTTAAGGAATGAATTGTTGTTTATAAATGGGCACCATTGCCACTGCTTGCAATCCAGGTTCCAATGCAGGGGAAAACAAGTACAAGCATTATTTATACGTTCATGCAAATCGTAAACTTTATATATTAAATTCATTTTGTTCTTGGAATCGGTGAAAAGTTTCAACAGTAAGCTTTCAGGTATTTATTCTAATTATCAAAAGTTTCCAAATATATTATAGAACTTCGTGGACTGATTATGTGCTTTTTTCGAAGCCATGTAGCAGTTTATATTATGATAAAGTTAGCAGCACAGCAACTAAAGACAAAGTTGTCCGAATATTTGCCAGTTGAATATTGGCGCTAAGGTTGACAATAGCAAAGATATGTCAAAACAGTAATTTCAACTTGATATAAAATCAATATAATTCCTCTTTTTTAAAGCAGAAATGGTCGGCAATTTGTGATTTGTTATGATAGCCTCGAAACTATAGATCGATGCCCTTACATAAAGTCGTCATAAAGAAAAGTAGTTACATGACAACTGGTTATCAGTTTAAAAAAACCTTATGTATAGTTAAGCTCGGTAACCACCATTCCAGTTTTAAATTAATTTTCTTTCCGTGTGGGGTAAATATAGTTTAACTATATTATTTTGATTAGTTTTCCTGCCATATTTTTAAAAGAATTAAACAAAATTGGCCAATTTTTGATGAATTGTTTCTACAAAAACACTTTGTAGAGAGAAAAAGTTATTTCTAATTTGGAACATATTTTTAGTGATAGTCACTCATTTAAATTGCTTTTCGTAGCTTTTGTTATTACGTAGATGAATGTATTCATCGTAGTTATAATTTTAGTTTGTTTGTCTGTTTGTCTGTCTGTCCGTCTGTCTGTCTGTCCGTGTGCGTTCTAACTTGGCACACGGACACTTCAGCCCAAGTATTCTATTGCTAGAAATTTTCAACTTCCGGGGTCAAACCCCCTCGGAACAGCAGGGTCAAACAGGTCACATGTTGACTTATGGACGAATTTTTTTTATTGCATATTTCAATAGAAGAGTCAATGTACATCAACTTTTGTCAAGAAACTACAGGTCTATTTTTTCTATTTCGTCAGAAAAATTGGTTACACCTCATGACTCGCCACACATTGCTCCAATTCGATGCAAAGAAAAAAGCGATAAGTATACATACATTCATCTACGTACTCACTCTCATGACTTGTCATGACTTGTTGAAAAAAAGATATTTATGAATCAATAATTTACAATATTTGTCATAAAATGTCTTGTATATTTGTATAATAGTTTACACAATAAGTTAACAGATGTTAACGAGGAAATCTCTTTTATGTGTCATTTCATAGTAAATTGTGTTGGTTTGGTAAACAAATCATCAAAGCCGATGAACTCGGTCTGATAAACAAATGGAATAATTGGTTTCGTAAGAATCGTACATTATTCCTCAGAAACACAAATCTATCTACTGATAACGTTAAGAGATGATTGTTTCTATTTTGGAGACGTCTAATCATATTTTTAAATTGCAAGTGCATTTAGTATCGATCTAAAAAAAATTGGAGTAGTAAAAAACAAAAATCAAGAAAAAAAATTCTGGTGGACAACTTTTAGGTTATATTTATGTTACGCGTACACTTGTCTCCCTATCTCATCTTTCTTTCTACTTTCCTTTACATATCTTTTTGATAAAATATATTTCATTAAAAGGTCAAAGACTTAAAAGTGTGTACAAAAGTATCTTAAATCAGTTATCGTTTATTATTTGTACAATCAAAAATCGATTTATTAAATAAACGGCATATTTTTAGAAAATGCTTCCTACTGTTAACAAGGAATTGGTACAATTCATTATTAAGTCGTACAAATAATTTGCTTTGATTTCAACATCAATAATTCCTGCTTCTCCTGCGGGTACTGCAATGATTTGCATTGACTTTAAAACTTTGCGCAAGTACATACTTCTTGTATTATTTTTCCATCGAAGTAAGATTTTCAAAGAATACCTATAGAATGAGCAGCCAATAACAAACAACATGTCTAACATCGCAATAGTTAAACATATTAAAGCTAAACTGATCACCATAAACATGTACAAACCTTTTTTAAATGCTATAAATATCATAGTAGAAAATAGCAAACACATCCCAAAAACGATGCATAAAACTGATGTACTTGCATCATATTCATATAATTTTAGCACATTGGCCACTATTTTACATTGACGATAACAATTAATTAAAATACTATTTGCATGCTTCTGGTTTAGTAAATTCTTGAGTAGCATAATTCGATACAAGCCTTCTGAAAATGTCAGCATCATCAAGTTAAGAAATCCAGATAAAGATAAATGATTCACAAAACAGTAAATCATTGACGAAACCAATTTAAGTGTCAGCGTTTTATATTTTACGAGATAACTAGGCTCAGCACTGAGAAAAACATAATAGTTTGCGATAATGTAAAATGGGTCCAAGTTAAAATAAACAAACAATATAATGGATACATATGCCATTAAATTTAGGGAAAATACTGAAGTCGTTAACACATTACAAATCAAATACTCTTCATTCTTAGATATTTTCCAATGTTTGTCAATAGTGTAAATCCAGTTACATGCAAACACCAAGTTGTCTACGTGCTTTAGCAAAACGTAATCACCTAATGACATTAGCAATAGTATGAGTATCACTAAACCCTCGGTTAACATGTGAGCAAGTCCAAATACACCTGGTTTGCTTAACTCTGTTGTCATTATAAAGGTCGCAGATTTTAACAATATTATTTTAAATACACAATTTAATGAAACGTAAATTCTAAGGTTTGAATTTTTGTTTGTCATTCGTCTCAACTTCCAGCGTTTGTTGTGACAATCCCAAGACAGTGGTAGCCAGGTAAAAATATTGTTTATACGTTGATGCAAATTGTAAATTTTAAAAAGTAACTTCATTGTGGAGAAAACTTGCATTAAAATGTAGTCACAGGAAGCGTTGAGACGTTAAAAACTTTGCAAACAAAACCTATGAACAAAGAGATATTTTCTTTTACATTAAGCTTTTATGAATTTATTATACCATGACGAATTTTAAAGCACAGCAAATTTGTAATAAAATGCCGACGTATTTCCAAGTTTGACGGAAACTGGAATCAAAAACGGTACAATGCAAGCGGATGTTAAAACCAATTAAGCTCACTTTTCAAATTGAAAATAATATGAACAAGCCATAATGTTTACGTTTAAATTGCGAATTATAAAACAATAGTATTTATAGACATTATTAAAAGGATTATATCCCGGAAATCGTAATTTGTAAGGAAGGACTTGAAAACTACAAACTTTAATAGAAAACCTATATACACGGACAGTAATAAAGGAATTCGATTTTCTGTTTAATTTTAGAGAACTAAATTGAATTGGAATTTGTGACTTCAAGGCTATACTTATTGTAGGAATTGAGCTGTTAGGTGAACGTAGAGAACAGTAAATGCCGTTGTATTTCCTTTGGGTGTGGTGAAAGTCAAACAAATGGCATTTAAATTTGGCAAGTCAAAAATAGACTAGACTAATTACTGCAGAAAGTAATCTATCAAAAAAGTTTAACGATATAAAATATTTTTGGTTTAAGTAAAAATTATGTGTCAATTTGATTTTCGCGCGATTTAGTTAAAAGTAATTAATTATATGCTCATTTTGCTAATAAATGTAGCTTAAAATCTGTGCGTGTGCACTTAAAATATCTGTATGATAGGCCAAATTCAAAAATACGATTTAGGTTTGACAACTGACACGAAACGAAGGCCAATACAGAACCAATTAAAGTAAAAACGTTTAGTCGAAATTTAATTTAAGTGCAGGTTTCTATATGATAACGTTTTTCAATAAGATAGGCCAAACACCATATGCTCACGATAATAATGTGTGTAGTTTTTTCTCTTTCAAGAAAAGCCAACAATGTGAGTCCACAACAACATGAGCTGTCTACATGTACGCATGAACATTGGTTCCATTAACGACGTTAATAATTACAATTTTTAAATTTTAATAAATTTCAACGACAAATGCTTAAAAATTAGAATATTGGCACGTTTTAAAATGCTAAATTCGAATCTCAGGTCAAACTTGAATTTAAAACAATGGCGGAAAATATCAGACGTTTGAGTTCGGAGACGAAAATAATACATTTGAGGGATTCGGAGGCGAAAAACAATAAGTCACAAAACAATCATGCCAGCAAAAACACTCAGCAATATTCGAATTTTATATTTCTGAGATAAAAATCCTAGAAAAAAGTTCGTTTACTTTGGTCAGTGGGTTGGAGTTGGAAAGTTGGCTTTAGGGCTAGACGAGTGGAACGATGATTGGTTTTATGATAAGGCTGCTGGCTGAAAGAAATGTCATTGGCTTTAAGAGCAAAATTTAATGGTTCGGGGTTGTCAGTCAATACTCCGTCTAGCAGCCTGTCATTCTGTGATGGGTCACTTCAACTGGTGACTAACATTAAAATAACTTGAAATATGACAATCGCTTTGACTACAAGCGATATGCAATTTAGCTTTATTTAATTTTTCGTCTGACACTTCGTAAAATATTTTGTAGGAACGAAAAGCAATCACACCTTTGTACTATTAATTACAGTTTTTTAATACCTGTTCATTAGCAATGTTACCCACTATTTTATCCTTTAAAATATTTATTAAATTACTTCAGAAAATGAATAACATCAATTATGAAACTTTTATGCGTTAATATTACAAGCCGGTTAAAAATTACTTAGAGTATATCTTTCATTGCTAATATTGAATTTGTAGTGTTCAATAGTAAACTATACATGTAATTAACCTTAATCTCCACGTCAATTATACCTGCCTCACCTGCAGGTACCGCTACTACCTGAAGCGACATAACAGTTTTGTGCAATAACAAATTCTTCCTTTTCGTTCCATTTTTCCATTTTGATAACACCTTCATTGAAAATTTGTAATATGCACAACCAATCATAAGTATAATATTTAAAAGTATAATTGCGAAAAAAAGAACTCCTAAATTCATGACCAGAAACATTTTCATGTTGTGGCGAGCACTTACGAAAAGTGCATTAGATGAAATTATACAGACAACAAAAACACCACAAAACAAGATTGTGGTCCCGTCGTATTCAAATATCTTTAAAACATTTGCCACAATTTTGCATTGACGATAAAACTTAACAATATGTGTGTCGGGTACATGGTGTTTTGCTAAGTTTCTTAATAATATTAATCGGTATGAACTTTCTGATAAGCACATAACCATTAGATTTAGAGCACTAGCCAATATAAGACGAATGAACAGAAATAAAATCGCAAAACTAAATGTTTTAAACCAAAAATAGTGGGAAATTCGCAAAACCAAGTGATTGTAAAATCTTGGATTATAGCAATACACAAGATTATAAAACGGGTCCAAGTCGAGGTACAAACAGATAGGTAGAGACAAATAAAGAACTAGCGAAATAGAAACAATTGGCGGTAGAACTAGTTGGCAGATTAGATAAAGTTCCTTCTTCGATATTTTAAAATATTTGTCAATTTTATAAGTCCAGTTGCAAACTAACGTTAAAATATTTATATGCGCAAGTACAAGGTAGTCAAGTAGAAATGCCGCTGACGACATAAATACCAATAAAATTTGAAATAGGACTTGACTTATTTCAATTAAGTCAGGATTATTTAATGCTGCTCCAATTACGATAGAAGATGATATCAATATGATTATTTTTAATACAAAACTTAAGAGAAAGTACTTCTTGAAGGTGGATTTTTTATGTGAAACAGAAAGAAAATCCCAACGTTTAAAATTGTCGTCCCATTTAACTGGAAACCAGGTGCCACAATTGCTTAAACATTGGTGAATATTATATATTTTGAAAAGTAGCTTCATCTTGGACAAAAAATTGTACGTAAGCGTTATAGTTCAAGTTAAAATTATTTTGGATTCGAAAACTTTATGTTCCTATTTGATTTGAAACCTTCGAAATGATAAAGCTTTCATAAATTATACGTTCGTATCCGGCTGAGCAATATATAACCTTAAAATAAATTATTGGTTGAAGTTTGTCATGATATGTAGCTACGGTTGTGCTATATTATCAGCTCTTCGAAATGAAGAAATTAGTGGAAATAATTTTAAGGACAGAACTAGTGAATTTAAAAAGTGTTTTAGATCCTGACATTTGTTTTTAAAGAAAATATACATCAAATTGGCCTGTATAAAATATCATATAAATATGCTAAATTTGGCCTAATGTGAACGCTGTTTTACATTGGTCTCCTAAAATGTTATTTCCTACTCTATATATGTACATATGTAGGTGTATGTAATTTATGTCTGTACACATATGTGTGTATTTAAAAAAAATCAAATGAACGCAAGTTAAATAATTGTTGAAACCATCGTAATGCATTCGTTACGAGTACTACGCTCGATTTAGAAATAAATTCAATTAAAACTCTTTCATAATACGTAAAAAATTAAATGATTGTACCTTTATAATGTTTCATTAACATGGTTTCACATCAGCAAACTAGAACGCATGGAGATAAATATGAAATTCAACACAATTCGTACAAATGCTCACATAGACTCGATTCCCTCGTGATATTTAATAAATGTTATGAACGTCAACATGGAAAGAACTGGCTGGAGGAAAAGAAACCGTGATCATCATCCTACTTTCTCTCCAACAGCTTAACTCGAAAAATGATAAAAAGGACACTTTACAAGCATATCGCATTCTGCCGCAGTATTGTCTACTATAACCATATCCATGCAGATGTATGCACAATAATTAATATGAAAGGCAGTAACAAAACTCAATGTACAGCTTCGAAATATAAATAACAGCTCCGTCCATAATATATGTAAAAATGTAATTCAGGGTTCGGTAAACTGAGGCAACAGAATCACAGTTAGATGATTATTGCGCTCTTACCATTTTCAACTCACTTTCTATAGAGAACGCACGCTCTGTAGGGATGATGTGGTCGTTGTAACACAACCGTATTGCCTCATGTAGCCATCACACCACACCCATTCCATACTGACCATTAGATGTTACACCACCGAGCCGAAAAGGATTGGGGCGACAGTCTTACCACAGCTAGATTTCAACAGGCCCACCCTGGCAGTCACTCATTCAACTGCTTCATCGAAGGTGCGTTGCTTAACCTTAGAGATCTTACGAGTTCTGGTCAAGTTTGTCCAACCTGCCGTGCTCAACAACTCCGTCAATCCTGATGATAACTTGAGAAGCCGAAGGAATTTTTCAATTTTGAATACGGAAATCGATCACTTATCCTTCAACTATTTATGATTTTAAACTTGTTATATCAGTGTTTAACAAATTTAAGCATTTCGAACACATTTTTGTAAAAGGATGTTAACATCATGTTGATCATTTATGCCGAAGTATGGTTCATAGAAAGTTTTGTAGGAAAGACGATCGAATTATATGGTTGGATTCTTCTATCGATTATAGATTTATTGTGTTATTGAGGTAAATACAGCCGTGGTTTTGGCAAGCAATTATTAGATTTGATTACAATAAAGTACGTTCATTACAAAGCTAAATATTAAACTATAGAAAAATTATGTATTGTAGTAGTTCGAAGTAGCAATTTATGTTCCGAATCTCTATAGAAACCAATTATGCACATGCAAAACTTTAACCACATAGTAGACAGTTCTACCAAAATTCATAATTTCACAATTTGTTATACAGTTTACTGTTTACAGTTTATAAGAAAGTATACTGTTATACATAAAACAATCCAACAAGTACAATTTTGCACGGGCATCATCACTTAATTGATATTTTACCCAATTTTTCTATTTGGAATTTTTTGATGATATTTATTGTGGATTTCACACTGTCTCATCTTTCCATTACACATCCTCCTAATCAAGCAACATTACAGTAAACTTTCAAATGACTACTAATTTCATATAAAAGCTATCTTGAATCAGTTAATATTGATTTCATGGATTATTGACGGGGTTTTGAAAACCACATGTTCAAAGCTATAATTGTGGTGGACATTAAGCTTTTCAGGAACACTAAAGCAGGTTAAATGCTGTTCTACTTCCTTTTTGTGCGTGGTAAAATCGTGCAAAGTCGTATTTGGTTCTTGATAAGCCAATTATTGGACTAGCCTCTTTTGGCTAAAAGCAAATTATGTAAAAATCCAATTTTATGATTTTTGCTAAACCAATTATACCCACGCAATATTTTGGGTTAATGACATAAAAACCTTGCACAAATACCTAGAAAAAATATTTCTTGCTGTATTTGATTTAGCACACATTTTTACGTCTCCGAAATTTTAATATCCACATCTATTCAATACTAGTTCTGTGTATTAACATTATATGCCCGAAGTGTTTTGGAAACAGGTTTTAAAAGTGTGAGTGTGATTCAGTTTGGGAAATATATATGCTAAGACAAATTAAATCGGAGAACTTGCATATTTGTTTTGAATTTCTGACTTAACATGTTCTGAAAAGCATTTTTACTAGAAACAAATAATCTTTTATAAAATTTGACAAACGACACAGGTTAATGATACAAATGAAGCTTTGAGTTTGAAAAAGGAAGCACAGTCACTAAACCAATCCGAAAGGTTTTCACCTGAAATTTTGGTGGACTGATTTAAACTGGAATATTTGCGAAATATATTTGATGACTTAATATGCCATGGAACAAATATTTTTACATTAGGAACGTGTAGCAATATTTTTTACAAATTAGTACTTCTCAAGACACCGTACATAAAATTTATTTGTTATAGTGCACCAAAAATGACTAAACTTGAATGTTTAATTTAATGTACACAATTCAAAAAAAAATTACTGTAGTTATTTAAATGATATCTGTCATTGCTATTATGGAATTAGTAGTACCCACTAATAAACTATACATGTAATTTACCTTAATCTCAATATCAATTATCCCAGCTTCTCCTGCAGGTACCGCTACTACCTGTAGTGACATTA
The DNA here is from genome assembly GCA_034693345.1 of Entomobrya multifasciata. Taxonomy (NCBI): domain Eukaryota; kingdom Metazoa; phylum Arthropoda; class Collembola; order Entomobryomorpha; family Entomobryidae; genus Entomobrya; species Entomobrya multifasciata. The sequence goes on from JAQFXM010007383.1 coordinate 11,414, forward strand.
CTGTCCTGTACAATATTATGTTTTTTCGTCTTGTTCCGATTTTCCAACGTTCCAGTGCTTTCAATGAAAATTTGTAAAATGAACAAGCAAGTATAAGTACAATATTTAATAGTACAATTGCAAAAAATAAAACACTAAAGTTTATGAAAAGAAACAGTCTCATGTTTTGACGCACGCCAATAAAAAGGGCATTCGCTGAAATGAGACAAGTAGCAAACACACCACAAAAGAGTAGCGTTGTTCCGTCGTATTCAAATGGTTTCAAAACGTTTGCTACAATTTTACATTGCCGATAAAAGTTAAGAATGTGTCTATCTGGTATATTTTGATTTGATAGGTTGTGAAGTAATATTAAACGGTAGGAACCTTCATGTAAGAACATTACCAATATACCAAGAAATCCTACAACTGCGAAGCGTGTGATCCAAAAATACATCACAAAGCTTACCATTTTAAACAAAATATATTGAAAACTTCCGGAAATAAAATGTTTTGAAAACTTATAATTTAAACACTG